>KL283853.1:0-20047 GCA_000699545.1 Podiceps cristatus
GGCCGGGCCGGCTGCAGGCAGCGCACCACCTGGTGGCAGGAGGGACGTGGGCCGCGCGTCTGCCGCGGAGCAGTCCCGACCCTCTCCGGCAGGTACAAACCAGTGGGGTACAACTCTTTGGGTTTTTCTTTCTAGTTTTGTTTGTTTGTTTGGGTTTTTGTTTTGTTTTGTTTTGTTTTCTTCTTCCCTTCCGCAGCGTTAAGCCCTTCTGTGGCTTTCCCTGCCTGCCTGATGTGCTTGATTCTCCCCAGCTGCTGCGACCACCTCTGGCAGAGAGGCTTAAGCTGACAGACTTGGCCAGCTCCAGGTCGGTGCTGAAGCATGGTACAGTTTCTCAGACTGGAAGGAGTGTTACAGAGCTTCAGAGGGACTTGCCCAAGGACAGGCTTTGCCAGAGCCTGAGAAGTGTCAGCTCTGCTCCCGCTAGAGTTGTCTCAGGTCGGGTAGGAGGTCCGTCTAGCCTAGTAGTCCCTGACAGCAGATGCCTAGGGAAGGATGGACAAAGGCAGTGAGCTGGCAGCAGAAGATCAGCTAGATGGTCTGCCAGCCTCCAGTGTGCAGGCAGGAACGTCTTGAGTTTGACATCGTGCCTCTATTTTGAATAACCTTCTGTGGATTTCATCCGTCCTGATTTCGAGTTGTCACCATTTGAAGTCGTGAAGACTCCTAGTGTTCACTACACCTTGTGGAGAGGCAGCTGGGCAGGAGGCGTCTGCACTGACCTTGGAGGTGGGGACAGCTGTCCAAGGTTGCCTGGGCATCATTCAGCTGTATGCTGGGGCTTGTGGCTCAGAGCAAATGTCAGAAAAGATTGGTGGCCGCCACTGTCTCTTTTCCAGGTCTCTTGGAGGGACTAGATATGCCAGATGCACCCAGGTTGTGGATCTGCTGATCTTGAAGCAGAGAGGAACAGTGGCACACAGCTGAGAACCAGGTGTCTCAGGGGGCCTTAAGGAGCAAGCCTTGTATGTGAACCGTCTGTATGAGATGTGGTGGTTTGGCTTCTCCAGATCCCCTGAGACCCCAACTGTTTGAGGGCTGCTGGGCATTTGAGCTTGACTTGTCCCCTAAGAAGGCAGTGCCAAAAATCAGATAGAGAAAAGCAGAGGAGTTGTTTTGTGAAAATTATGGCAGTCCAAGCTCTTTTTCACTCAAATTCTTCTGGGTTTTGGCTGAGACTGGCTTATGTATTGGGGGATCCTGAAACCTGGATGGTGAGGATTGAGGTGCTTCTCCCCTCATCTGGCAGGTTAGACAGCTGCCAGTGTTTCTCCAAGAAGACCAATTTCACACACTTCCCTTTTATTTTGCTGTTGGTTTCCCATAGAATTATTTAGGTTGGAAAAGAACTTTAAGATCATCAAGTCCAGCTCTTCATCTAGCACTGCCAAGCCTCCAACCATGTCCCTAAGCACCAAATCTACATGTCTTTTGGATTCCTTCAGGGATGGTGACTGAACCACTTCCCTGGGCAGCCTGTTCCAATGCTTAGTGAACTTTTTGGTGAAAAAATGTTTCCTAATATCCATTTTGAACCTTCCCTGGTGCAACTTGAGGCCATTTCCTCTTGTCCTATTGCTTGTTACTTGGGGGAGAAGACCAACACCCACCTTGCTACCACCTCCTTTCAGGTAGCTGTAGAGACCATTAAGGTCTCCCTTTCAAGACATCCCATGAGACATTCCATCAGCTTTCCTGTTCTCTCACTAGCATCTTGGATTCCTGGAGGAGTGCTGTCCCCTGTTTTATTTGGACTGAAGTCACAGCAGCCCCTAGAAAATGCTTATCTGGCTGGTTGCTGTTGCTTTTGTCATGTAACCCAATGCAGGTACCTCCTGGCCCATGAACATGTGTCCCAGCACAGCTCACCTGCCTGGGGTGGAGAAAGACCTGGGGAGTTGTGAGGGACAGGCTGCGAGCTAGGAGTTGTGCCAAGCTCGGGAACAGCCATCCCTGCACTAAAAAGCCTCTTGTCCAGTGTTAGGTCTGACTGCTCTCAGTGGTCTAGGAGAGAGCAGCACAGGACTGGTTTTCTGTTGTGCTCTTGTGCCTTCTACGTAAGCAGGAAAAAACAGCGGGGCCACTGAAAGTCCATCTTTGCAGATTCGCATTTTGCCACCAGAGAGCTCCCATCCTTCACGCCAGTCCAAGGGCCAGGAAACGTGGGCCAATATAGTCCCTCAGTCTCCACCTCGTCCCAGCTTTCATTGCAAGAGCTGGCCTCTGTGATGCTTGCTCTGCCTTAAAAAAAAAATAAAAATCTTTTAGTGCTTGGATGAGTTTTGCACCTTTGTTGCAGGCTTCTTGTGAAAGGGGGAATATTGGGGCTGGGAACAGGTGGAAATCTAGTGGCAGCAATACCATTTTCATCTCTCTGGTGGTTTGGGCAGTCCTGCTGATGGAATAGTAGGGCGTTGAGAGGGTCTGCCTGAAGCACCAGCCTTGCTGCTAGTAGTCCTATGGAAGAACATGGCACTTCTGCTTGCATCTGTGACTTATGTTCTATAAACAGTGTTGGCCCATGCAGTAGGTTTAGTTTTGTACTAATTTGAGTTAGTAATCACTAGTGATATCACGTTTCCTGTTTAATTACAGGGTTGAAGCATTAACTCCCTTGAACAATGTAATTCTGGGCTTTTCCATCTACCCTCCTTGCTTCCAATGCTTGGCTCCTTTCTCTGCTCTTACCTGGCACTTTCATAAACACATATTCCATCCTCCCACATTTCTGCTTTGCTGAGGAGACAGGGTGTCCACACTTGGAGGAAAAGGTGGGTAATTGGCTTAGTTCATTGAATATGTGAAACTGCTAACTGAAAATTACTCCTGGATGAGCAGTCTGAATGCTAGACTGCCTTTAGAAAAATGACTGCGCTCCCTTTTTTGGGGGGGCGATGTGATGTCTTGCCTTCCTTCTGTGTTTCTCCTCCCTGCTCCTTACCTGCGCTGAGAGCCTGAGAAAGGCCTGGCTCACCTGGAGCCTGTGAGATGTCAGCTGAGGAGCAGTTCTTCGCTTTGTGGCCGCTCCCATGTCATCTTGGTGGAGATGAATCCACAAACTAACAGGCTCAGCTCCCGGCTCCAGTGGAGATTGAAGAGCCCATCCTTGCAACCGCTCCAAATTTGCTCAGCCTCCTCCATTTTTGTTTAGATGCGCTATACCTGACAGAAAGCCTAAAGGAACTGAGGGTTAAAGGAAGCTCGTGTTAGTCTAGAAAGTATGATCTTCAAGGGAAGATGGAGGGAATTGGGAGGTTGCTTAGTTCAAGGAAGAGAGGATTTAAGAGGCTATAACCATCTCCAAACATATGTGAGGTCCGCTACAGAAGAGCATTGTGTTCTCTGTGTTCATGCTAGCTGAAGACAAGTTGTACTAATCTCAGATCACAGCAAGGGACGTAAGTTTTTTGGGATCTGAAAAATGTTTCCAAGGGTGAGGACAGCAAACCAGTGGACTAGGTTACTTAGGAAAGAAATTAATGTCCTTTCTTGGAGGTTCTTAAAAAGCAGCATCAAGAATGGTGTAACATCCATCCATCTCCTCGGCTGATCTGTCAGAGCAAAGGACCTCCTCAGCAGAAGTTTCTCCAGCATAGAGAGGAGGTAGTGGAAGCACACCTCCAGAGACCTGCCTGGCAAGTCCCCTCTTCTTTGGCCTAGGATCTTTCCCAGGATGGATCTACAAAGGTGGTGTGCACTGTCTGTTGGTAACTGAGTCACATAGTGCCAAGGAAGAGGAGAAGGAAGTCCTTCAAAATCCAGAGGGTTACTGGGAAACTCAAGACACGTCTCTGGCACTTTTTAGTCCATTGTTGCTTCCTTCCGACCCTAGCTGGAGTTAGCGGTCCAGAAACATTATCCTAAGCTGGGGAGACAAGCCTGTTCTGCAACATTATCCCTTCTCTGGCTGCACTGGGCAGTAGCACTGCATCAAACAAGATTTCCCCAAGCTAGAAACAGAAGCTTGTAGCAGTCCTAAGTACAGTTCGGTCATGCAAGTCCCTGTTTGCAGCAGCAGACTGCAGCGGCTCTGGGTAGTTTGCAGGAGGCCTCCAGGGCATTGGTTTCAATCTTGAGAGTGAGGGATTAGGCAGAACCCAAGGCAAGCCAGAAGCTCTGCCTGTGCTCTGTGACATATGCAGCGAGCTTCATCTCGCTGAGAAGCAAACCAACAGAACTGAATAGCCATCTTGGAGATGATGACATCATCTGCAAAACACTCTCCCTGCTGGGGAGCTCCCTGCTCTGGGTGCAGAGCCTGATTCTCACTCCAGCATGCAGGGATTTTAAATGGAGTGTGAACTAATGCTGGTGCCATATGAAGTGTCCTGTCTTTCTCCTGAGCAGTGTGAAGGATCTTTAGCATGAATGAGAATTGGCTCCAATGCTGCAGCAGCTGCAAAGTTTGTTCCACTTGCAGCTGAAATAGGTTGCATTTTGAGTGAAGTGATTTTGCTATTCAGATTTTCACTAGAAACTTATATCTAAAGAATGTATATAGTCAGTGATCATCAGAACCGCTTCTTAGCCCAGATGAATCCTGTTTTTATAACAGAGCTGCAACACAACTCTGTCACAGCACCAAAACCCTGGCTGGAGATACGCATCCTGGAAGGCTGTCTGGCCTGTAAGGGTGCTTCAAAGCAGCAAGACACCTGCAGTTGCAAACCTGGTGCAGTTCAGGGAAATGTTTCAAAAGTTAGGGTGAGTTTTGCGGTATACATATTGGAAGAGCAGCATATGGTAGTGTGCATTTGTGTGTGAATATCCACAGGCAAAAAAGAGCCAGGGCTCTTCTGGAGTGGGAGAACTTGCCTCATCATTTATTTACATGCTCCAACACTTGCATTTTTGTGAGGCTTAGATATTTCATGTATTTGCCAGAACAAACACAGCATGGGACTCTTCCAGGCTGTTGATTAAATCATTAAGGGGCTCTGTGTCTACTTGTGATTTTCCACTTTTTTGAGTTTACTTTGAGATGTGAACACAGAATCTGGCACTCACAGGCACCATGTGGATTTGTGATGGTATTGGGAGCATGGCTTCTCCATAAAACAGTATGTTGATCACATCCAAGCACAGATGTTGTTTGTCTGTGACAGGTGTAGCGTCAATGATATTTGCTTGTTGAGCCATCCAAGTCATGCTTTAATGGAAATTCTTTAAAGTAGTTACAAGTAGTTAATTTTAGTACATTGGTTCAGTTAACAATGCAGTAAATTCCTTGGAAGAGAGGCTGAATTGTACAAATAAAGAGTTATGTGTGGAGAGGAAAGGGATAGTGTTTTGGGTTTTTTTGTTCGTTTGGTTTTTTGGGTTTTTTTAATGCATCTTGCAATGGTTACCAAGCCTTATGGTTTTGTCAGCAGTCTCAGGATGTTGTATATATATTTTTTCTTAAAATCCCAGCTGCTGGAAGGAAGATATTGCATAAGAGTCTCCATTTTCTCATTTTAAAAACTTAAGTTTCTAACCCTTGTGGTTGCTTAGAAAAACATGAAAACATGAGCTGAGTGTTCCAGATAGGATGTTGAAATCAAAACCAAACACAATGGAAAACTTGGTTCATAGCTTTAAAATCCAGACTGCAAATAAACAGCCTTAGATTGGGTTAGAAATTCTGCAGTTTGGAGATGTATTAATATCCAACTTTTGGGATCTGACTGCTGGTGTGAGGGGGCACATGTGATTTTGGAATAAGAGTTTAGTCTCTTTTTGGTTAGGCAACACTGATTTTTATAAAAAGTAAATATTTCTTTAAAATAAAATATTTTTTTTACTATTTCTCTGGTGAGAACACCTCTGCTTCAAAACTTTTTTTGAGCATTGCTTGAGTCTCATTTTGTCTCTCTTTTTTTTTTTTTTTTTTTTTTTTTTTTTTTTTTCAGCTCATTTTGTCCAGAGTTGATAATTTCATCTTGGATCTCTTTTGGTTCATGGTTCTTTTCCTCTTGACTTCAGTGTTTCTGTCTGGAGATTTCCATTTAGTTTGGTTTTGATGTAGACCTCAGATTTTGTGTTTACTTCCCTTCTCATTTTGCCTCCTTCACCCTGTCCTTTGCTTTCCAGCTTTGTTTTGAGCTGGTGCTGGAAAATTCCACCTTGGGTGGTGGGTGATGTTGCACCTGGACATTGCCTTTTATCGACTGAGCATGTGATGTTTCTGAGTGGCTCAGTGCAGCCACTCAAAGTCACATTTGAGCTCATCTTCTTGTGATTGGGGAAGTTGTTGTCTTGTTTTGGTTTTTTCCAGAGGAGATGACTGAATTTTTGGTGAAAGACATGCATGTCTGACCCTGAGGGTCTGTAGTGGCGAACTTGTGTGACATGGCAGTGATGATTGTGTATCTTCATCTGTGCTGTGGCCTTCAGACCACATTGTTCTTGTACTCCTCTATGGAGCTAACAGGCAAATTCAAGCTCAGATGCTGTCTTGGCTGAAACTATGGTGCTTTCTGAAAGGTGGAAAATGAAGGTCTAAACACAGTTCCTGTGGGCTTAAGATCTTGCTCTTAAGAGCTGACTGGATTGGGTACAGCCCCATCAACAGCAGGTAGCCTGAGCTTAGTCCTTCCAGCATGAATATTTAGGGCTCAAGCTAGCAGCCAGCAATGAGAACAGAACCCCTGTTGTATCCCAGGCCTTAACCCAGCCCTTTGTCTTGCATAAGAGTTCCCTTTCCTGACCTGACTGACTCCAGGTTTTATGTTGTGAACCGTATTCGCTGTTTGCAGAATGAAAATAAAAGGCCTGCAAAGCCCTGGTTATTGGAGTCCCAAGGAACAGCAGCGGGATGAATATGACCTACATGGGAAGCTCATTTCAGGAGTATGTGCTGGGGAAGTCCCGGCCCAGGGAAGGTGAGGAACCAGCATATGGCGCTGTCCAAGGCTGAGACCCCATCTGAAGAGGATCCTGAGGTATGTGTAACAGCCCTGGGTGCAGAAATGAAGGAAAGGCATGATGGTGTGAAGTTAGTATATCTCTGCATGGCCCAGCTGCCGATGAAATAGTTCATTTGGAGCCAGTACAGCTAGCAGTTATTTTCCAGAGACTGTCATACTGTTCTAAACCTGTTCCTGGACTGTTTTGGAAAGGGTATGGTTTCTCTCCTAGATTGTGGGAGGCAGATTGCTTCCCATGTGTCTGCATTATGGGAGAAACCACGAGTGGGCGTTAGTGCTTCCACAGCGTCCAACAATGCTTGCAAACTGCTGTTTCTTGGCTTCTCCCACAGTCCGGCTCCCAGCATTTAGGACTTCTCCCTTGGGGAAATTCCACCTAGGTGAAATATTGGGTTTAGACCTGGACCATCCGGTGTTTAGGGTGAGACAAATTACTATCCCGGGTGCATTTTTTTTTTCCAGACGTCTTTCGTTATTTTGTTAATGTTAGAAATCCACAGAATAAGATCTGCATCTCTGAGCATCGTATGTATGAGATAGAAATGTCTTAACCATAAACAGGCTTGTTATTTGTCAGAGTCCTCATCTTCAGAGCTTAAGTGTTGTATCTATTGTCCTGTAGTTTATCCTGTAGTAGACCCATGGCTGTGCAGGGCTTTGAAGCCATATGGGTAATTAACAGTCAAGCTCTTATATTCTATCTCATTCAGGCTTTTCCCAGTATTATTAACTTCAGATGGCTCTGTATGTGCTGCATGCAAGTCAAGGGCCGATCCATGCATTAAACAATGTATACGACAGGCTGCCAGAAGGTAGGGGCAGGGGTAGCTTTATTCCCATTTTAAACTGACAGAGAGAGGTGCCTCCAAAGTTTAGCTGCCATAGGCTGGACAAGACCCTGAGTGACCTAATCAAGCTGGATCTGCTTTGAGCAGGGAGCTGGACTCGATAACTTCCAGAAATCTCTTCCAACCTGTATTACTCTGTGATAAATTCAGCAGCATTATATTGCAGGGGACTTGCTAGAGACCATGTAGGAAATCTGTGACAGAACCAGTGCATCTGGTAACAAACTGCATCCTGACACTGAGCAAGGCTGCGGCAGGCCCTAAGGTAGGCTGAGCTATCCCAGCTTGAAGAAATAAAAGCAAGAGTGGCATAGCTGGGAAGAGAGAGAAGTGGGGAGAGGTGTTCCTTTGAGCCACACATCAGGCCATGCCTCACAGCACAGACTGACTTATCTGTGTTTGCCAACCTTTTATAAGCGGTGTGTACGCACATTTCAGAGGAAGCTGTTGGATGGCATATAGTGATTAGAAGCACTTGAACAGGCAGAGAGAGATATAGAAAGTTAGAGCTGGCATGGCCAGGTCTATGAAGATACTGTGGCACTGCTGGTCTCCAGAGCAACTGGTTACCCACTTCTCAAAGCACTTATTTCTGAACTGCTTAAAATTCCTACGTGAGGACTTGCAGAAAGCATGACCTTAGAATGGGGCTGGTGGGACTCTGCATGCTTGCTGGAGCGAGATGCAGTAGCAGAATGAGTGAAAAATCTCAATTTTTATTTTTCTTTACAGTCTTTCTCAGCCTCTCCTCAAACTCTGAAGCACGTGGGAGTTTGACCATCAGAGCCCAAATCCATGAGCTGAGACAAGTGGTTTCGGACACCTCTAATGCCTTCAGTGCTTATTTCTCCTTCCTTCTCCTTGCCCAGCTGGGGTGTTATTGCAAGGTATCTGTGATGTTTCTCAGCAGTGTTTTTGATATTTTTCCAGTGATGCCTGTGCCTGGTTGCTGGGTTCGTTTGGGAGCGGCTTGCTGGAATACTCTTATTTGAGAAACGTCTCCTGTGAGATATTTGTTCTCTGGAAGGATTTTGTTTTTTCCTTTTCTTTTAAAACCAGGCTTGCTGCGTAAGAGCATGCAGAAAATCTGTATTTTGGCCACATTCTGTAATATTTGCTGGTTCTGTAAATATTCTTGCCAACAAACTTGAGAGTTTCAACAGAGAGCGCGAAGCGCTGTTGTGTGGTACAGCAAGAAGCTTTTTCAGCATTGGAGTATAAGGGATCTACTAAAATGTCTAGGTTTTTTTAAGAATGTGAACAGAACAGAACAGTTAAAATACAACTCCTAGATATCAGAGGTGGAAGAGACCCTGATTGTCCATTTTGTCCATTTCTGTGTCTACATGCAGGGTTAACCTAAGTAAAACTTTGCAACAGCTGTTTGGCTCCAGTGGTGTGGAGTCCGTCCCCTCTCCTGGCAAACTGCTCCACATTTGAACAGGATGAACTAGATGTGCCTATTCCTGCAGTATTTGTAGGAAATCTGGATGTGTTGTTTCATTGCATGCTGAAAGGCATGAATTAATTACAGCATAAACTAAGCCTGAATCTAGTTTATTTGTGTGCATGTTTGTGCTTCAAATCCTTGCTTGAGTGATTGCCTCATGGTGCTGCCCTCCTCTCTCTGTGTTTGCAGAATTTTGGGGTTTGTGAGCAATTGTTCTTTGGGGCACTACATCTCTGTCCTTATGAGCTGGGGGAAAGTTTGTCTGACCTGGGAATGTGATAAGAGCTGAAGAATATTTTTGGAGAGTTACTAAATGGTTCGGCAGGGTGTTTTTACTGCAAAGATGCTCAGATGAAAAGTCATGATCTATTTTCCCAGTATAATACTGGGAAAAATTACATTTATGTCCCCATTCCTTGTCTGGATTGTTTTTGTAAGTTTTGTGTTGTGCAAAAGGAGGGAGGTTAGCCCTCTTCTTCCTAAGGCTAGGAGATACCTTCTTGTCCTACAAAATACATACATGGCTAAGGCATTGACATGTTTTTCATGATGTTTCCATCACCCTTCCTTCCACCTGTCCCCTGCACCCCCTCTGCTATCTATACAAGTTCCTCTTCACTTCATTAAGTTTAGAGGTAGTCCATGTACTTCCTTTGCAGCGTGCCCTGGGCGTAAGAAATGAGTCCTAACCGGTAGCCTTACTGATGTGCACTGGAAGTTTAGGGCTTTTGGAGCTGGGTGCTGACTTTGTCCTAGGGGCAGCAGGTAGGGATTAATTTTGCCACTGCAACATCAGGAGGCTGATGATCTGGAAGACCACAGTTTTGGATTGCTATAGATCTGGAGACTGTGTGTCACTTGGTGCAAAGAGTTGGTGCACAGGCCCCGTGACCCTGGGCAGAAGCAGCAAATAGTAGAGGGAGGTAAAGCCAGGGCTTTCAGTCCTCTGCTAAATGAGATATAATGAAATGATTTTTGTATGACAGGGCATTTCTGTTGTCCTTCAGAGTGCATCAGTGGATATGAAGTCTGAGGAGCCTGAGAAAAACAGGCAGACGGTTTGATTCATAGCAGGAAAGAAAAAAGTGGGGAAAATGTAACTGTTAGAAATCTATTTCCACCCCTCACCTCCAATAAGACTCTTTGGGGTAATATGCAGAAGGTGTAGGTTTGGAAGGAAAGGAATCTACCATTGCATGCATCATGGGACATCTGTAAACTCGACAGCTGAAATGGATGGAGCCAAGTAGGAACACAGGAACAGTACTGAACTTTGGGCCAGGAGATGTCAGGCCAGATGGGAAGGAAGCTTGGAAAGAGCAGATGGCTCCCTAGTTTTTATATCTCTTGGTAGCCCCCAGTGCACATGTATTTTTGGAGGTATATCCCTGAAGCATCCAGAAGAGTCAAGGAGATACTCCCCAGATGAAGGAGAATTGGCTCTGCTTCCTTCCTCAGCTCTGTCTCAGACACAGGCTGGATGTGACCTGTCAGCATCTGGGGAACTTCCAGGCTAGGCCTCTGCCTTTGGCAAAGTGTATATGGCAAATGGATGATAAAAGCTTACTATTTAAGGGTGTGCAGGGGTGGATGGTGGTGAAGAGCCTTCTTTTATAAGCCAGAGCTTTTGATTAAACAGGAAGTGAGTTCTTGCAATGGAGATTAGTTGAGTATTGGTCTGGCATCCATGTTACTCCTCTGGCTGCATTGTTTACTTGCTATGGGACGTGCTGTTGAAGCATCCTCATGCCTGGACTTCTGCCATAGGATCATCATGTGGGTCTTATGTTCCCTTGTTTTCTCACAGGTGTCAAGGACAGACTCAGAAAATGTTGGCCTTGGCACAGCTGCGGACAGGACTGTGGTTGTGGGGGTCTGCAAGCAACGTGATCTCACCCATGACCCCAGATGCCTTTACAGAATCTAGCATCTCCCTGCACTACCTCCCCTTCTGTGCCTGGCTCATCTTGACTCCTCCGTACTTGGCATTGGGGATGTTGTGTTGCAAAGATATCTTGCTGGAGAACATTTCTGCAGTTCTTCACAGTCATGCCCCTAGTCAAAGTGTGGTGGGTTACCAGACCAGCTCCATGTTTCCTGGTTTGTTGCTGTAGATCCATTGCTGCCTTTTAGCATTGCTTCCCGTCACACCCTTTGCCATGGGCTTGCAGCTCCATGTAAATAACAAGCCTCCCTGGGACTGTCTCAGGTGGGCTTGCTCAGCCTGATCCCAGCAGAGGAGGTGCACTGAGCTTGGCTGAGCCACAGGGCTTGCATATCATACCGTACCTGGCCGCTTGCAGCAGCGAGGAGGGTTGCCTGGTTGCTAGGGTGGGCAGGAGGGGAAAGAAAGCTATTTCCTGGCCATGCTGTGAATTTTGGAGAAAAGATATGTATGCAAATTTTTGGGAAGGAGGGATGAGTGGCTTCCATTCAGTGAGACACTCAGGCAGTGGCGTTCCAAGGAGTGCTCCCTTGTCATGCAGCCAGAAGAAGGGTCGGATTGGTGCCTGAGCACTAGGGTGAGCAGAATTAAGGCAAGGATTGAACTGGGAGGTTGGCCAGTGTGTTTTCATGGCTTTGGAAAGAGTCCTTTTCAGGGTTACTCTTCAGAATACTTTATGTCCCCTTGAAGTTATCACTGTTAGCGCCTGTGCTTTTTGATGTCATTTTGCTGGATAATTGCTGGCATTGCCTGCCTCTATGTGCTCAATGTATTATACAGCTGCAATTTAATTTTTCCCTCTTAAAATTTCCACTGAGAGAAGTGGTGTTGTTGGTGACCAGGGCAGGTGTTCAGCTGTGTCAGGCTTCACGGGATGACTTCTCTACAAAATATGCAAAACCATAATTACAGCTAAAGCCTCTTATTTCTTCTGTTTAATTGTGTATGTCTGGCAGCAGAGATGTCAATGAAAAAGCAGTGAGGTTCTTTTTAAATTGATGTTAATGGGAATAGACACATAGGAAGAAATACATGAGAACTGCTTCTAGCCTAGAAGCAGCAGCTGCAGGAACAAGTGTTATTTTTTTATCAAGATGGTGGTACACCCAAGAGGAAGAAAATACATGAGGCTGGGGTTCAGGAGTTGGGTCTCAGGTCTCAGCCCGGCTAACGGCTGCCTGAGAGCCCTACCTAAATCATCTCACTTCTTTCTTCCCGTTCTCTCCATTCACTTATACTGGCAGCTCCCTGAGCCAAGGATTGCCTCATGAAGTTGAGAACTAGCCAGCCACCCTCATCCTAAGAGCCTTGTCACCAAATGCCCACATGGCCTGGGCCTCCTCTCTCAACCTCTAAAACCAATGGTTGGTTTACTTCAGCTTGTTTTTTTTTCTTTCCAGAATCTCTAATCTCTAATCTCAACTGTTTGGGAACTGAATGACCCCTAGCACGGCTGCACGCTTTCACCACTAAAATCCAACAGCGCAGGCTGCACAACAGAGGATGGCTTGTGGTGGGGACTGGTTGGGCGGTTGTTCTCTTGAGCATGGGTGAGTGGGTTTTGGAGAAAGCAGTGTTCATGTGAGTTCAGGGTCAGAGAGGAGTGCAGAGGCAATTACTCTGTCTTCAGTGGGATCGCCCCTGCTTGCCACAGGCTTCGACTCGCCTCGCCCCAGCAGTGAGTCACACGTTGTGACTGAGCTGGTTGGGCCCAGGCAGGGAAAGGAGACAGCAAGGGGTCAGAGCTGGAGACATCTCCAGGTCCTGCCTGATCCCTAGGCTGGAGTCAGGAGGGCAGCAGAACAGGGGCAGCTTAGAGGTCCCTCGCATTTCTTATTTTCCCATGGCCGCTCTCTCAGCCTCCTCTGTTCTGTGGATTCCCTGCAAACCCCAGCTTCTGCCTCGTGCAAAGGGCTGTGCTTCCCCTGGTACCACTCCTCTCACAGTGAGAACTCTCTGTGCTCTTTCTTCCCCATACCCTCTGCTAGGGGATGTCCAATTACACAAACACTGTGTCGTTAGGACAGCCTCTTAGCTTAAGTCACTGATCACACACGTTGTTCCACCTGCCCTTGACATGACATTCTTTCACCCATGTTGGCTATGGAAATCCCCTTAGAAGGGCCCCAGTGCTGCTCATGATGAAGCAGGTGGGGTTTCTAAATTATCTCTTGATGGAGTTGTAGAAGCAGATGTTAGAGCCCCTGGGTTTCAGGTAGCTGAGGTACTGGGTAGATGTTCTCTGCATCTTTTCTGCTATAATCTGTATCATAGTAAGAGGTCTGCAACCTTCCTTTTCTCTCCTAAAGCAGCATGCAAACTAGCATTCATGATATGAAAGGTGAGACTGAGTTTCTGTTGTGATTCTGGAAACTAGGGCCCTAGCAGGTGCTTTCATCTGGCAGTGCGGAGAGGATGTCCTGGTTTTGACCCAAGTTAGAACCACCCCTTTTTCTTGTGCAAGTCTGTATAAGCAAAGGGGTGAATTACATCCAAAACTGAGACTGCTGGGGTGACCTTGAAATAGTGGACCCTTTTACAGCCAAAATCCTTTGGGGTGGGGGAAAGAGAGCCTGCATTCCTGACATTATTAAACTGGACATTGTTAATTACGTGTGAAGGTGGATTACTGCCTGGCATGCAATGAGGCATTAATGTTAATCAATCAGAAGTACAAGAAATATGCCTTTTTCTTTATTAGCAGCGACCTCCTGGAGGGACTCTCCCCCTATGGTTGAAAGGAAATATGCTGAGGGAAGAAAGAAAGAAATACTAATGCAATTAAATAAGAGATATTAAGGAATGTTTTCAATTTCCCTCTCCTGACTCTGGGCCTTGATTCAAATCTCATTTAATGTATTCAGCTATGTTGTGTGTTCTTAAGCAGTAACCCTTCTTGTGCTGGTTTTGCAAGCCATCAGTTGTACTAGAAGTTCAATTAATAGCCACATTGACAGCTCCCCAGATTCAGTTTACTCCTCCAGGAAAGATCTGATTTTCAAGAAAGATGCAGAAAGATCATCCAGGACAGTATGCACGTCAACCCAGTGCAAGCTGACTTCAGTCCACTCCAAATAATTTGTGTTATTCTGGTGTTCAAGCACTGAACATCTTGTTTGTGTCTGCAGATGCCGTACCAGCATAGGAGAAGGAAGCAGCTCTTACCATTCAGAGCTTCAAATTACCATGTAATGTGAACAGCAAGATCTAGGCAGAAGGACACAGTGGCAAGCAGCAGAAAGGGCTTTAATGCACTACCTTTTTGTCTACTGCTTTATTTTTTTTTTTTTTTCTCATCAAAGCAAAGTTTTATCCTGGAATTTGAAGGAAAAGAGAAGGTGGGTTTGGGAGTGGTTTAGATTAATACTGTCAGAGGAGAATTGAATTTTTGCTTGGGAAGCCAACAAAGGGTTCAGGAGACATGACCTCATCTGTGAAAGCTAGGGATAGTTAAGGCGTTAGGCCTGCTTCTGCTGTTTGCATCAAGACAGCATTACCCCACCTGGCAGAATGACATTATTTGGTTGCCTGTGTGTTTTCAAGTCTAGAAGTGGAGTGCTGGACTGTAAACCCTCCAGGCTTCTTGCTTTGTACAGTTTCGGCACAGTGGGACTGTGCTTGCTTTGCTCAGCACAGTGGGACTTCTAGGTAGATAATGCTGCCTGATGCTGAAGTGGCCAGAGCATACTTGTAATGACTGCCTCAAGGCATGCTCCATTCCTCTCTATTTTCCTAGCAAAGTGCAGCCATGGTAAATCAGGCCTTTTTGTTGTGTGATTTCCTACTAGGTAAAAAACTGCTCGGCTGAAGCCCTGAAGTTTAACCGCCTGTGTCTAAATGCCTGGTGGAATACTTTGACCTGACATGAAGCAATTCAGAATAACTGGGAAGAAAATACCAAGTGTCAGTGCAGTTAATTAATTCCGCGTCCAGCTGCCTAACTTCTCTTTATTTTGTCCCCGCTGATTTTGGAGGTCCCTGGCATTTGAGAAGAGGAAGGGTTGAACGTGTAATGTCAGTGCATTCTCCAGACGAGACTGCCTGCCTGACTGGAGAGCAACTGTTCCAACATCTGAGTGGATCTCTCAAACAGGGATCTCTCAAGAATATAGGATCATGGATCATTTTTATTCTCCCTGCTGCTCTCAGTTACGCAGGTTGTTATTTCTTTATTGGATAGGTGTCTGTGTGTGTGTGTTCACATGTGTGTGGTTTTATTAGTTTATTCTTAGTCTTGTAAGAAACATCTTTTCCCTAATAAATATCTCTGAGTACTACGTGTTGCTGCTGGGCTGGTGCAGTGATGTATCATCACAGCCTTGCTAACCCTTATGGATTTGGTTTCCTCCCAGAGATCTCACGATAATTTGGAGATTTTTTTTTCAAGTTCCAGCCCCTGAACTCACATGAACATACGTAAACTGTGTTATTCATTATACTGCATTTGGTTCTGGCTGCCAGTTTGGCAGAGGAAAACGGGGAAATCTAACCCTCATTTATGATTGATATATTTTTTTTTTTTTTAAAAGGAATCAAAAGCAGATTAAAAAAAGGCATTTAGATTGTATTGGTTTTGAGATATTTCAGAGGTAATTTAGCTTTAGGGAGCATGATTACTTATTTTTCAATGTCTGAGGTTTGCTATCTTGTTGCTTAGTGACGGCAAAGGCTGTTGTCCCTTTTGCAGGCCTTGGTTTCCGTCAGAGATTAGAGCTTTGCAGGCTGATTTTCCAGCCCTGCAGGAACCAGTGTGGGGCTCTGCTAAATGTAACTATCTTTAGCCAAATGCGGATAGCAGGCTTGGAGTGGAGGTACTTAAATATGTGCAAGGGACTGCACAACTGGCAATTTTTCTGGGTATTGGAGCCAAACTCTGAAACTCTGTGCCCAGGGAATAGCTCTGCGTACATGTTAGGAATCGCCAAAGCTGAGAGAAGATGACAAAATCTATCACACTTAAATTCTTTTCCAAAAGAACACATGCCTCTGTGTTTATTTTCATACTCTGAAAGCAAACTTGGGAACATGGCCCATAGCAGCGCGACCTGTTGATGTCTGCCATCATACTTTCAACTGCCATTTCAATTGTTCATGTCTTTATGATCTTGATCCTATGAGTCTTATGGTTTAATTAAACTGAGGATTCTATCTTTCAGTCCAACTGAGACAGAGCTGCCCATATAACTATATAACTGGAAAATGGTCTGTCTGACTGTATTTCACAGGATTCTCTGTGCTTGTACAGATGGCAAGAGACTTTGGCTAGAGGCTAAAGGACATTTATTTGAAGGATCTTCTGCAAATATGAACATATTCCAATAGCTAGACTTGTAAAAGCAAAGCTTTCATGTTTGAGAAATATATTTTTTGAGTGGTAGAGAATGAAGAAAATGTTAATATATTACTGAATGCTTGTGAAAGACTTAATACCCCTAAAGCCAGCAGCATGGCAGAGACAATGGAAGGGATCCTGCAGCGGGTCTCTGCACATTTCCTTGTGAAACTATGCCAAAGCTCCTTAATCCTTATCTTAATTATTTCAGTGGAAGGCATTTGCTGAACAAAGACCTGTGACTGTACACTGACATTTGTGAAGAGGCCAAAACATCCAGCTGGGTTGGAACTGGGGTCCACCAATACCATTGCATTGTGGCTGAGCTCTTAAGATTTTAAGTGAAAGCCCTGATCCACGCAGCTCTTCCTACAGGACCTGTGCACTTGACCCCCCAGTGTATTGCAATGAAACTAAAGCTTCCTTGTCCCTGCCCTGCTGTCACATTCATAAAAACTGAATTACTACCCAGCTGGCAATCTGAGAAGGGATATGTTCACACAATTTAATTCTTCCTCCTCACTCTCACACAATTTATTTCTTCCTCTTCAAATGAATCCTTGTAAGCTAGCCAGCCAAGTGCCTTTGGTCCCTTTTTTACAGAAGTATGTATGTGTTACGCAGATTGCTGGGAAAAGATTGTACAAGTATTTGTTCACAGATAAGTGTTGGCCTCCTAGGTGCTGAGACCCATTCTTTGTTATTCTCTACACCCTTCTAAGGTTCCTCTTTAAGGTTTGTGCTGGTAGCGTTTTACAGCTCTGTTGCCATCAGCCGCATTGCATGCTGTGATCTGCCTTTCTGTGTCCCCACGTGGATGACTGAAACTTTTGAACTGGAGTGAATGGACTGCCAGCCACTGGATATGAAGCAGTTTTGCTCACTCACAAATAACCATATTCTTATTTGAGTAAAAGTACTGCTCTGAAAGTGGGTCTTTGCTTGTGCACTTGAGCTAACTGAAACCTGAAGGATGGCCAGCTGTAAGTGTGGGCTGCAGCATGGCCTAAGGATTAACTGTGGGGACTTTCTGTGTATTAGTTTAATTCATGGTAATAGATGTGGTGCTGTTATTTATGTATAACAATATGTACTCTTCTGAAAGGCCCCTTGAGGTTTTGGAGCGAGCTGGTCTTTTTGCTGAATGTACACGTGTAGATCAGCAGGTGAACAGCTGCCTGGGTGAATTTTGGAGTTGTTCAGAATTACACTTCCCTCTTGAGGGAAAAATCTCAGTGGCCAAAAATCCCACTTTGGTATGGGTGACTGTCTGGTTTTGTTTGCAAGCTACCTCGACTTCCTAAGGATTTCTCTCTTCCAGTTGTTAAACATAATAAATGTCCCTGCCACTTCCCAATGTTTCAAATCCAACAAGCACAATGTAGAAAAGAGCTTAAGTCCTTTCTAATGAGAAGCAGCCAGGAATCATGCTGGCAACTCAACCCCTTGAGAACAGGCTGTTCTCTGCACTCAGATGTTTCATAGACCAGAGTGTTGCTTCCCCATACCAAAAAAAGCTTTAACCAGGCAGAATTTGCTGCTCTGAAATGCTGAGCAGACAGAAACGGTAACCACTTCAAAACCTAGCAAAGAGGTTGTACAGACATGGAGACTGTGAATACCCGGGCTGTGCACCATTGGTTTGTTTTCCAACAAGAAATCAATGCAATTATTTGACAGCACAGAAGTTGTCTCTTCAAAAAAAAACAAAAAAAGAAACCAAAAACCCCCAAAAAACCCCAAAACCAGTTGTGATTGTTGTGTCTGTCTGCACAGTGCCATGCAGCCTAAAGCAGTCTGGCATCTGGCTTGGCTCTGCTGGGAACATAGCAGAGGAGCTCCCTTGAGGTTCTGGATGGCCCTTTAATTGGTTCTTGCATTAGGGATTTGTAGTATTGCTCCCCACAAAGAGCCTTCATCATAAATATGTACACATATAGTTAAGGGGTGATATGCTTAGTGAACACCCAAATTTGTGCTATGTCCTCAAGCCCTTGGACTTAGCAGTAGTGAAGTTATGGCTGTGAGCAGTTGTCAAGGGAGAACAGGAGTAATTTGATTTATAGAGAGGACAAAAGTGGTGTGGCTAGTGGACCGCCTTCTCCTGGGGAGTTTGAGGGAACTCTGCGCAGACACCATGCTGCCGTAGAGGAAAGCCTTGCCCCTCTGGGCTTCCTGGGACCTGTGAAGCCTCAGAGTGTGAGCTCTAGTCTTTGCAGGCTTCTCTGCTACACTTTGTTTCTCCGTTGCGTGCAGACTGTGGCTTCTTCTTTATGGCTTGGCTTTTCTTCTCCTCTAAGCAAACTTCTGTTGAAACAACTGACCATTTCACTCCAACTTTAGAGCTTGCTGCTGGAAGAGACAGGAATGGACAATACAGCAGGCTGCTGGAGGGCCACTTTCAGCACCACACACAAACATATGCTTAATTTTATGCTTATTTTTAGGTGTGTGAAGTCACTGGTATTCTTCAGAAGCTAAGCTTAAAAGATGTGCTTTGTGCTTCTGATTGGATTGGAGATCAAGGACAGAACTCATTTCCTTGTCAGCTCTGAACCAAGCAACTCCTGGGGAAGAAAAAAACCCCATCTAGTAAGCACTAATAAATACAAATCTTAAAAAGTAAAGCTATTTCTCCTGCAGGCTAAGGCAAACAAATGTGTAAGAAAAAAGAATACAGAAGAAAATGGAATGGCCAAATAATTCTTAGTAATTACAAATGTCATGGTCTAGCCCCAGCTGGCAGCTGAGCACCACAGGGCTGCTCGTTCACTCCCCCACAATGGGATGGGAAGGAAAATCAAGGGAAAAAAAAAAAAAGACAGAACTCGTGGGTTGGGATAAAATCAGTTTAACGGGACAGCAAAGGAAAAGAGGAAAAAAAACCCAATAACAATAACAGAATATACTAAGCACGTGCTTCACATTACAGGTTGCTGACTGCCCAGAGCCTGGTACCCAGCTTGATCCCGAGCATTGACCCTGCCCTGTGGTGCTATCCCCCCCTTTATATACTGCGCATGACACATGGTATAGAATATCCCTTTGGCCAGTTTAGGCCAGCTGGCCTGGCTGCATCCCCTCCCAGCTTATTGTGACAATTAACTCTATCCCAGCCGGAACCAGGACAACAAGCTAATACAGCGGTCAAAGGCACCAGATTGCATAAAATCTCTGATAATAATTTTGAATATATGCTATTGCTGTGCCAGCATTTATATTTCTCAGAGTAAAAAAGGATGCTGGTGTAGGGGGTTTTTTGCTAACATCCCAAGTGCACCAGTATTTCACTTAAATCAGCATTCACTATCAATACCGCAGCTTCATTGCTTCACTTGCGCAATCTGACCATAACTGCTTGCAGTTACTTGAAGTACAGCTTTTCTGTTGGCAATTATTTTATTTACCGCTTGCCTGTACAACAATAATGCCTTCCCTTGTGGGCACAAAGGCAGATTAACATCAGTAATTACTAAAGCAGATGTTTGTATGCAAATACCCATTTCTTAGAGGCAGATTATCTTCTGCATTGGTGTAAGGGAAAGAGATTCAAATTCAGAGATG
>JMFS01115260.1:0-13066 GCA_000699545.1 Podiceps cristatus
TAGAATATATCAAACAAACAATGCACAATTTTTCACCACCTGGGCTGGATGGCCGAGCCCAGAGAGTTGTAGTGAACGGAGTTAAATCCAGCTGGCAACCTGTCACAAGTGGTATCACCCAGGGCTCAGTTTTGGGGCTGGGGTTTTTTAATAGCTTAAATGAGGGGATTGAGTGCACCCTGAGTAAGTTTGCAGGTGACACTAAGTTGGAAGGGATTGTTGATGGCTTGAGGGTAAGAAGACTCTGCAGAGGGATCTGGACAGGCTGGATTGATGGGCCAAGATCAATTGTATGAGGTTCAACAAGGTCAAGTGCTGGGTCCTCCACTTGGGTCACAACAACCCCTGACGCTACAGGCTTGGGGAAGAGTAGCTGGAGAGCTGCCCAGCAGTAAAGGACCTCGGAATGTTGTTTGACAGTGGCTAATATGAGCCAGCAGTGTGTCCAAGTGCCTGAGAAGGCAGTATTCTGGCTTTTATTTGGAATAGTGTGGCCAGCAGGAGTAGGGAAGTGATTGTCCTCCTGTACTCGCACTGGTGAGGCTGCACCTCGAGTGCTGTGTCCAGTTTTTGGGCCCCTCACTACAAGGACATTGAGCTGCTGGAGCATGACCAGAGAAGGGCAACAAAGCTAGTGAAGAGTCTGGAGAGCAAGTCCTATGAGAAATGGCTCAGGGAACTGGGGTTGTTTAGCCTGGAGAAGAGGAGGGTGAGGGGAGACCTTCTCACTCTCTACAACTACCTGAAGAGAGTTTGTAGTAAGGTGGGTGATGATCTCTTCTCCCAAGTAACTACTAACAGGAGGAGAGGAAATGGCCAAGTTGTGACAGCAGAGGTTTAGATTAGATATTAGGAAAAATTTCTTTACTGGAAAAGTGGTCAAGCACTGGAACAGGCTGTGCAGGGAAGTGCTGGAATTACCATCCTGGAGGTGTTCAAAAAACGTATAGACATGGCACTTCAGGACATAGTCTAGTAGGCGTGGTGGTGATGTTGGGTTGACAGATGGACTTGATGATCTTAAAAGTCCCTCCCAACATTAATGATTCTATGATTCTATGACTAAGTACTTATGTATGTATGCACACAGATAGGTGTTTGATGACACACTGCTAGACAGTGTTCCTCTATAGTTACTAAGCAAACTGTTGTCAAAGTAATTTAATTTTTTCTGGTTCACTTCTGACCTTGGGATCTGTTTCAAGGTTTGAGAATATGTTGATCTCTGCTAAAATAACACTTAAATGTTTAAATCAAATAATGGGTCTGACATTATCTGGAGTGTACTCTTGGCTTTTATGGCATCACTGGTAAACTTGACAGCTTGATTTTGTGACTGCTTTCAGAGAAACATCAGCTCCCTCAGGAAAAGCTGCAAGATCAAAGATTGTTTGCAGCAGTCATGTAGCTTACTGAATCCCTGGAAGTTGTTTCAGTGTAAAACCAGGGTAAACTAGATCAGAGTCAGTCCTCAAGTACTTCTCTTGGCTCAAAGTGGTTAGGAGGAATTAAGAGAATGTGAATTGAATCTTCTTCAGGAAGGAATCTTTAAAGGCAAAGAAAGCTTTCTGTTTGTATTAGTGGAGTTAAGAGTCAGATCCATTCACCAGATGACAAACCAGTCACAGGACAGCAATTAAATGCTATGTGGCTTGGGACTGGAACTAGGTTGAAGTTTTCAAATAGAAAATGTCTCTTCAGAAATTTGGTCCTGTTGTAGATGAGTGGAATACACCTCACACAAAAGAGAGAAGCAGCAATATGTTTTATTGAGGTAAAGTAATAATTTGACAGAGTTCAATAAATTTGATGGAATTTAACAAAGTTTAACAGTGGTTTAGCAAAGTTCAATAATTTTGATGGCAAGGTTCATCTTAATTACTGCATGGAAGAAACATACAAAGGAAAATTGTTAGAATCAAGTTAGAACGATTCACACAGAGGCTAGAAATATAAATATAAACCCTCCCATTGAGTCATGAATTTCAGAGTGGATTCTCTTGCTTTTAAACTCATTATGAAGCCGGGATAGTTGATTCAAACTGTCCAAAGGGAGTATTCCATAGCATAGATGTCATGTCCAGTATAAGTGAGGGTTGGCTGGTGGGCCACTTGCCTGCCTGTTCCCTTCTTTTCCCTTTTTTCCTTTGTTCAGGACTTCTGGCTTGTTCGTTTGTTCAGCTGTTTGTTCCCTTGGTCGCTCTTCCTGGAACTTGCTGTTCTGGGATGGCTGCAGGGGAATAACTCTATTCCCTGACTGCAGCTCGGGACGGGCTGTATCGGTCAGCTGATGGTGAGAAATTCTGCATCATTCATTATATATATTCTATTATCCTTATCCTAATAATAATGTATTTTTTATCTTTTTCTTTGCTGTGCTGGTGAACTCTTTTTATCTCAGACTGTGAGTTTTCCTTTCTCTCTAATTCTCCTCCCCACTGGCGAGGGGGGAGTGAGTGAGCAGCCGTGTGATATTCAGTTACCATCTGGGGTTCATCCATGACAAAGATGTAAACTTGGGCTGAAAATGGAAATTCTGAAGATGAAAAGAGAACACATTAGTAAAGTGATTTCAAGGTACCAAAGTTTCAGTTGATCTATTTCCTTCCATCTTCCCAAATGGATGATAAAAGCTGTCATATTATAGCTCCATTGGCAAGAAAAGGAGTCTTTTGCAGTATTCTCACTTAGAATAGTTCATCAGAGACATGCGGCAGAATAGGAAACAATTCAGAGTGCTTATGACCAATATAATTGCTTCTCTATAACTCCATAGTATGCGTGTTTATTAATAATAACCGAGCTGGAGCTGCAAGACATCATCTCTGCAAGACAGCTTTCAGCAGCTCCAGAATTCCCAGGAAGGCATTTGCCAACAGGAGCATAAATAGGGTTAGGTCCTGCCTATATGCTCATGAGGCCTGGTTTCTTTCTGTATTACCTCACTTAACGTGCTTAAAAAAGTGATTGCTCATACTTGAAAATGTAAAAGATGAGCTTACCCTTTCTGGAAGCCAGATGGAGTTTATCTTGAGGGACATCAGTTTAGAGGAGTCTTTGAGTATTTTTGCTTCTTAAACCTCTGCTATTCCTGTTGTTTTTTTGTCTACTCAAGTTTATTCCACTGATTTAAATCCATTTGGAAGGTCTGATAGTTTCTTTACTGGTTTCTAGCCAAGCTTCACAGCTCAGAACACCAGAAGAGACCACAAAATTGTGCACAACACACATCTAAAGTTGCATCCAGTTGCTCCAGTACTGAATTCAAGAAGAGAGACATTTTCACTCTTGTCTATCTATTTGTTCCAGTAAACCTCAGTGGAGAGCACCCGCAATAATTTATCTTCATTTTGAGGAACAACTTTCACAGTGCCAGCTTCACTGTGCCAGGGCTTTACTACATGTCCATTGGTCTCATACCATCCCCATTTTTCAAGTAGTGGTTATGAATGCTGATTTTAGGTTATCTGGATTATGTCTTGCAACATTTTCCATCCCTGCTTTCTACAAATCTGTGAAAATTGTTACGCACTTCTTTCGGTACACAGACAGAACACAAACCAGCTTTGAGCACTGCCCTGCAGAACTAAAGGTGAAATTAACAGGGAATTAAAGCTTTCTAGCAGTGTGAGCAAATTTAGTAATTCCCTTCAAGTGTAGATGGTATCTTCACCTTGAGCAACATGTTAGCATTATTTTTTTCTGTATTAAAATCTTGTTAGTACTAGGAAGTTTTGGTAGTTTTAAATATGCTTTATTAAGACAAACCTTTCAAAATCATACCAAATTCAAATCAGTCATTTCAATTCATGTACTTGATGGCAGTGTGAATGTCCTGAATTTTGATATTTGAAGTGTCTGCCTGGTATATTGTTCAGTACTTTGAAGAGGCTGTTGCTGAATAATAACATGAGCCATGGACTGATATTTGTCTCTGTGTATAGAGTGGGAATTCTTGCTGTGTATAGAGCTATGGACTGATATTTGTCTTTGTGTATAGAGTAGGAATTCTCTCTGTGTATAGAGTGAATTCAGGTCATCTATTTCCCATTCTTATGTCAGTTTTCTTATGAAAAGTTAGGATTCATGTTATGAACCAGAAATCCAAATTAATTATTTCCAATCAACCTAAAATAGCTGCATCAGTCTGCAAAGAGCTGGGAATCTTCCAAAGAAATGAATTTATGAACAGGGCAGCCAGACTTTGCAGACATGTTACATTCACAGTATTTTGATGGTAATTAACGTCAAATTCAAGACATCCATCTCAAACTGTCTGCTCAATATACTGACAATTTCTTCACATGGAGGAGAATCTATATTTTGCATTGTAATCTGCATCTCTCTTTTCTCTTGTGTATGATGTAAAATAATATACACAGGAGAAGTTGACCAGATTTTAACAATTGTGTACACAGGAGTTCACACACATGGACAGAGCAGGGTGGGGTTCTTACAGAGGTACACCTAAAGGTAGTGCTGTGAATGGAATATGAATGTAATTTCAAGAAGTACAAAGGACCAAGCATGATGGAATAGCCAGCAGAAAAATACGACAAAATACGTGTCTGAAAGGCTGCAATGAACACCTCTTTCATTGCATATCAAGCACTGTCACTCTCCTCCTGACAAACCCTACTGTCTTTCAGTTGCTTACCGTTGAAAAACCATAAGTAACTGCTTAGTCATAAGGGGCTCATTTTACAATGCAATGCAAGGATTTTTTCTTGTAGGGAGTAGACTTAGCAAAGGCTTGGTGGCTTCATATTCATGCAATTAACAGACAGAAACAGGTGTAGGTGAAAAGACCAGATCTTGTTTGGCCTTTGGTTTAGCCCAGTGAAACAAGTGGAAACACTGGAAAAGAATGAATTTAGTTGAAAGATTGTTATGGAAAATCATAGGAGGAAGATGGTAGAAATATCTGGGACGCTAAAATAGTTCATGTGTAGAATTTATTATTAAGAAAATTCCAAGGTGGAACTGAAGGATACTACAGATTAATCCCTGTTTTTAAAAAGGGAAAAAGGAAGACCTGGGGAACTACAGGCCAGTCAGTCTCACCCCTGTGCCTGGCAAGATCATGGAGCCTATCCTCTTGGAAACTGTTCTAAAGCACATGGAAAATAAGGTGACTGGTGACAGTCAACATGGTTTCACTAAGGGCAAATTATGCCTGACCAATTTGGTGGCCTTCTATGCCAAGGATTTACAGTGTTGGTGGATAAGGGAAGAACAACTGACATCATCTACCTGGACTTATGCAAAGTATTAGACACTGTCCCACGTGACATCCTTGTCTCAAAATTGGAGAGACATGGATTTGGCAGATGGACCACTCAAAGATAAGGAATTGGCTGGATGGTCACACTCAAAGAATCATGGTTGATGACCCAATGTCCAAGTGGAGACAGTGACAAGTGATGTTCCTCAGGGGTCATTATAGGGACTGGTGCTGTTTAGCATCTTTGCTGATATGGACAGGGATTGAGTGCATCTGCAGCAAGTTTGCTGATGACACCAAGCTGCGTGGTGCGGTTGACATGCTGCAGGGGAGGGATGCCATCCAAAGGGACCTGGACAGATTTGAGAGGTGGGCCTGTGCAAACTTTGTGAGGTTCAACAAGGCCAAGTGCAACATCCTGGCTTTGTGAGGTTCAACAAGACCAAGTGCAACATCCTGCACCTGGGTCAGGGCAATCCCAAGCACAAATACAGATTGGGCAGAGAATGGATTGAGTGCAGACCTGAGGAGAAGGACTTGGGAGTGGCTCAACATGATCTGGCAATATGTGCTCACAGCCCAGAAATCCAACCATATCCTGGGCTGCATCAGAAGAACTGTGGCAAGCCAGTCAAGGGAGGTGATTCTGACCCTTTACTCCGCTCTGGTGAGACCCAACCTGAAGTACTACATCCAGCTCCTGGAGTCCTCAGCACAGGAAAGAATGGATCTGTTGGAGCAAGTCCAGAGGAGGCCACAAAAATGATCAGAAGGATGGAGCACCTCCACTACGAGGACAGGCTGAGATAGTTGGGCTTGTTGAGCCTGGAAAAGAGAAGGCTGCGGGGAGACCTCAGAGCAGCCTTCCAGTACCTAACAGGGGCCTACGAGAAAGCTGGAGAGGGACTTTTGACAAGGGCATGTAGTGACAGGACAAGGTGTAATGGCTTTAAACTGGAAGAGGGTAGATTCAGATTAGCTATAAGCAAGAAATTCCTCACTCTGAGGGTGGGTGTTGAGGCACTGCAGCAGGGTGCCCAGAGAAGCTGTGGATGCCCCATCCCTGGAAGTGTTCAAGGCCAGGTTGGATGGGGCTTTGAGCAACCTGGTCTGGTGGAAGGCATCCCTGCCCATGGCAGGGGGTTTGGAACTAGATGGTCTTTAAAGGTCTCTTCCAACCCAAACCATTCTGTGATTCTATGATTCTCTGCATAGTGGCAAGTGTGCATAACAAGGATGGAAGGAACTGTTGGGTTTGCAGTCAAGCCGGTGAGTGTCACAGTGACATGACTGGTCCTGTAAGCGTAAATTAATGTGGAAGTCTGTCTTTATGGAGAGAAGACAATATAGACTGGTTTTATGGTGACCAAAACTAGCTTATTGAAACTCAGTAGGACCTGTACCAAAAAGTGTTATTTGACTTCTGTCCACTGCCTTTGCCCCATCTCTTTAGGATATTTCAGTGCAGCAAAGCAATGCTTACTTAAAATCTTTAACTTGCCACAAGTACGTCTTGCACAGGTCCAGGCAGATTTACCTGCATTATGGGATGGAAAAGTGACAGTCCATTTTAAGTGATGGCAATCATACTAGATTTTTTTCAGTCCTAGAACACAGATTTTTGTATCTTTGTAGTTGAAAGAGGAGTTTAATTTTACTTTTTGAAAACCTGTGGCCTTTCAAATGATTATACCATGACAAACAGAGTAGTAGCTTCTACAGAGAGCAAATGAAATGCCTTTATATCATCACAGTTCTTTTAAAATCCTAGTTGTACAGAATTAGCATGCAAGTAAAACCCCAGGAATATTTGTAGAGTGACCAGTTACAGCTGACGCCCTCAGCCAGACACTGGAAAATTCTCTAGAGTGCGTGGCTGTCATCTAGATGGGTTAAACTCCAGGGATGAGGCAGGTCTGATTTTTGGCTGGACACCTTGGTATTCACTTCCATATTTTAGAAATGTTTTTTTCTCCACCTTGTCTGTGCCAAATGTCATTTTCAAAAGCTCACTGCTGCTTGGTCCAGAAGGATTTGATTTCACACTGCAATCACTGTCTTCTCCTTAAATCCAGTGATCTTTAGTGAGATCAGGAAAGCTGAGATGAGACCAGGCCTTAGACATCATGAAGTCATGGTGTGCCTGAAGCTTGTAACTTCAAACTCCTTCTCATTTCTATTGACTGATATTGTGACCAGGTTGTCTTTGTCGCTCTGGGAGGCAGAAGCCGAAGATGCAGTCAGTGGCCAGAAGGAAAAAAACTATCACATCTTTTTCTGTAGTCTGGCCGTTAAAAATGATTGCAAACAACCTTTTTCTTTCTGGGTTTGAAAATGTTATTGTGTGAAGATAGGTCTGTGGGAAGGAATGGACAAAGATTAACTGTTTGAAGATTCCCAATCAACGGAGGAAAGAGGACCCTAACAAAGGCTTTTGGGGGCTTTTAGCTATAAGAAAGAGATACTACAGTCCCTGTTTGTAAGGAGACCTGATTATGTTTTGTCTAATTATGTTAACAGGCTAAAATAAAGTACATAAACAAGCCTTAAGACCTAAGATTTGTTCTGTAAGAATCCACCTCAGACGATTGTGACATGCTATTTTCTATTCTACTTAAATGTGGACAAGTGCCCAGAACCAATCTTCTGTATCTCTTCTTGGACACTTGTTAATGCAATGAAACAACCCAGCATTGCCCAGCACATGTACACATGATCTACACATGTAAGAGGTCCCAGTCAGCTCACTCTGTTACACATCTGAAATGAGAAATTCAAATAAGTGTAAGTGCCTGTAGGCTGATGCTTTTGTTGCTATTCCTTGAATGAAGACATTAAACCAGCAAGATCCTCAAGCAGAAAAAATTACTGAAAGTGTACATCCTCTTGCATGGAAAAAAAAAAAAAAAAAAGACCCTTGAAGACAGCAGAAAGCATACAGGTCCAGGCAGAGACCATTTCAGATCTGAAAACCAGCTTTAGCTTTAATGTGTTTTTCAACAGATAAGGCAAGTAATGCGGGCATCCCATTTTTAAAATCCAGGTCTCAAGGTCAGGGAACTTTTTCTTACTTCTTCCTTTCCAGACCTAAGACAAGCTGAATAACCCATTAAGCCTATAACCTGCGGGGATGAGTTATTGTTGCTGTCAATTCAATAGATGTATTCAGAAACAGTCTTTCAGGATATAATACATCTGGATCCAGCAGTCCAGGGTGTTAACATACAAATAGGAGAAAGCCAAGGACTCTGAAAGAGAAAACAAATTATTAACTTCCTCTGCATCAACACTTGTAGAGAAAAATGTAATACACATTGTTTAAAATCCAGCAGTTTTAAAGATCTTACAAGATATAATCTTATAGGATAGATCAGTTATAAAAATTCATTTTGAGGAAGTAACTATTAATATTTCACTTACCACACAGGAATAAAGTACATGTAAAGGTCCTTCCCTTGCATGTAGTTATAGCTAATAATCAGGGATGGAATCTAATTTTGTTTTTAGAATATTTCCACCAGGAAAGATATTTTGTTTTCCTTTAAAAGATGATTTGGTGACAATGTATTAAATATCAACTGCCATCTTCAAAATACTTTTTGTCCCTTTTCTCTTCAATTTATAGTACATTTTGTCACAGCATCTGCAAGAAAACTGAAGGACAAGTGTTTTAACTCCTCCATGTCCATCTGTTTAGGGAGATAAGTATTAATGTTTTCCTCTTTCAGTCTGTAACCTTTTCCCTGTAATCAACTCTTGGATTAATTCTTTTTAGTCAACTATATTCCTCTGTGAAGACAGGCTTAGAGAAAACCACGCAAAACACTTGTCTTAGGGTTAATCAATAAATCTCTTGCTTGTGTAGCAAAAGCATGGTATCGCCTTTCTAACTCATGGACAAGCACACAAGCACGTAAGACAAACTTACAGAACAGAAAAAAACCCCACCACTTAAGGAAAACAAAGGAAACGATAAATATTCCCACATTGCAAAATTAAACAAATTAATAGAATGGCCAAGGTTATTTCACACTAACTGGGCCAGATCTTGCAGCATTGACTTATGCAGTCCTCAAAAAAAAGGACTTGCCTTTGAGAAAATTACATAAAGAGACGGATAATTTGCAGTGTGGTATGTATAAATGGACAATAATACGTACTTAAATACAGCTCATGGAATTTTGTTAGCAGACAGTAAAAATAGCACACCTGAATCTCTTATCTTTGTTCACATGGATTTATATAACTGTCTCATTCATTTAAATACTTCAGCCTGTTGAAAAATAGTCAGTTGTGTTTTGAGCGAACGTGGCAGAAATGAGGATTTGCTCATTGCCAGTCAATATATAAGCAAATATATATTGTTCAGGGGTTGCCCAATATTTGGAAAATATCAATAAATTATGATTAAAGTTACTAACTTCATGCTGACTTAAAGTGGCTAGGGAGGGAAAGTAGCCTTCTGGCTGCATCTCCATAGTTTCTAACAGATTCATATTTGTGAATGGTCATAAAGTACAAGTGAAGATTTGGAACACATTAGCATGCAGCAGTCACCAAGATTCAACTTGTAAATTTATCCAAAACACTGGAATTTAATATTGATATATGACCTTCATAAGCTTTAGTTATTTTTCAGATATGTTTTCCTGCAGAAATGACCAAAGGATAGCACGACGTTTGATTTTGCTTACCGTTAGTTGATGAATTTGATAGGCTTTGGAGAAAGAGGATATTCTGCTGCAGGATGCTGTGCATAACTTTCTGCTCTTTCAGTGCAAGGATCAGCTCATCTCCACTGGAGAACTTGGCACCCTGAACTCCCACAAGTGTCTGTTGCCCATTTATTGGTAGGAAATGGGGAAAGCTGACAGTACTAGGTACTGTAAAACTTGACAGCACTACAAGGAAAAATAAACTCCCTTCACTTTTATACGCTCCCTACTTTGAAGAAGTGTTTGTGAGTGTGTGTGTGTGTGCGCGCGCACATGCATACAGATTTGCATCAGGAAATGTATTCATGTGGTTAACAACTGCAATATTTGTCTTACAAGTATATAGGCTGCAGTCTGAAAGCTGAAGAATGTCCTCATGTTGGTCAAGCTGGAGTTTAACTCTCATTGTGCACAATCTCTTCTTGCCATTGCCTTTATCTTATGAAGACATTTCTGACAATTTCCAAACATTAAAAGTGACTCAGAGTGATCGTTAGTGACATTCATTTTTGCTGGGTCTTTCACTTTCTTACCCATAGGTTGGGTAGCACAGCACACTGCCACCTTTCAGTATGGCTTGGGTAAACCCTCACTGCTTTGCTGGAGACAGTCATTATTGGCATTGTAGTCCCCAGCAGCCTCCTCATGGGTCTCTTCCTATTTTCTGTAGGTGTTCTGCATGGACTCAAACCTCAGCAGCACCTTGTCCCCCACCTGTATGTGCTGGACAATGAGAAACTATCTAGCACCCAGTCCAAACCCAACACAACTCAGCTGAACCCAGAGGCTTGTTCTCTCCACTGTATCTCAACATCCCTTAGACCAGCAGGTCTAGGTATCCTTGCAAAGTTTCTTCTGCCTCCAAAGCAAATGTATCAACTGTCACCATCTGATCAAGTGATACTGGGCAGCATCAGCTTAAGTGCCAAGAATGCGTGGAAACATAACTTGCTTCTAAGCCCTGCAGTGCAGGTCAGTGTCACAACAGATTGAAGCCACCTCCGAAGGTATACCTCTCTCTTTCTCTCTTGATTATAGAGGAAGACCAGACAACAAGCTTTCATTTGCCACCAACCCCTAGATTAGGTAAACAAAATAAGTTGTTGCTAGGTGAGTATGTGTCAGCACTAAACAGTTTGAGGACTTTCTTTTTATTCTGCCCACGAATTTCACCCTTAACCACAGGTAAACAAAAAATTATACTTGTGTGTGTGTGTGTTACACAGACATAGTCGATACCTCGGATTCCTGATTCCATTTAGCGGTGGATGGTGAAAATTTATTCAGCATTTCTAGGATGTTTATTTCTGTGGTGGATATAGGCATGATGAATCTGGGGCTTCATATTAAAAGTAATGCTAAAGTAGGAATCAATGAAATCCTTGAGACATGGCATAAATTAGAGGTTTGAAACTGAGATAACTCTGGGACTACAGGAAATAAGCCATTTTTTTAAAAAATGAAAAATCCCATGTTTAGTGCCAAATTCTAGTTGAACGGCTAATACCTTTTGAAATGGCATATTGATCTACAAAAACAGTAATTAAAGTTCAGTCAAACTAAATACGTGCATTTTATCTGTACATAAATGCAGTTACCTGTTGGTTCTCATATGGCTGATATTATTGCACCCTTTATAAATCAAATGGAGTTTTCTTCTTGACATGATAAATTTTTCTCAATAGCTTTCTTATTTTTTTTTTTTTTGGCTGCATCTGGCGTCTACAAAAGTAATTGCTAATGCACAGATATTTCATTCTACAGGAAGCATTTTTTTAATGAACAAATTCCCCCATAACTCAAATAACAGCATTTCCTACTGCTCAGTATAATATACTCCTGAAATAAAATAAATAGGAAGCATTTCAAAAGGCTAAGTTCAGTCCCCAAGTGCAGTAAAAAAAAATATAGAGGACTGGAGAAGCAGCTTCATTTCTCACTTCATCAAATCACACCATCACAGACTGTGTTTAGTGTCATATAAAGATGATTATATTAGTGATATGGTAGGCTGGACAAAGTTTGAAACCTTTCTTGGAAGGGTACACTGTCCGTATTTTGTGGGTGAGGAAACTGAAGAGGACAGAGGTTAACTGCCTTCAGACACAGAATGTGCTGCCACTTCTGTGATGGCAAGGATAGAGGCATAAAAATATCAAGAGGCGAAATACATATATGAAAACAGACCCCAGGAAGGCCTTGTGAAAATCAAAGGTTTGCCCAGACTGTGAAGGCTAGAGGTTTTTCAGCCTATGTGAGGAGAAGAGCAAATGCTGTAGGGTCTAATAAACATGGGCTAAAGGCACAGATGGGCAGGACACAGGATGAGAGCAGTGGTGGGAAAACAGACTACTTTGGGTACCAGCTTGCGCTAGGAGAGTCCATGCAGCCAGAGTGTCCTGAGAAAGGCTCTTCAGTGGAGCATCACCTAGGAGCCGAGCTTCTCTGGAAAGTCAGCTCTGGACTGCAGATACTAGGGACTTAGGAAAAAGGGAGCTCTCAGTCCAAGGCTTCAAGAGAGGAGAGGGGAGGATGACAGGAGGTTAGGTCTCTGCAAGGGTCCTTTTGAACTCATAGCATTTTTTCCAAATGCATATTTCTTTTTTTTTTTTTTCCTCCCCTCTCTCCTGCCCCCAAACACAGTGCAATTTAGCCAGGCTTTGAGTTTTGTAGCTTATATCAGGTGCAAAACTCAATTCAAATTTTGGCTTGTCTATGAGCTTTTTCTAAGCAAAGAACAGAGCAGGGAGATTCTTCCTCTCACCCAAACAACATCTTTTGCTTTAAAAAGAAAAGAGGCAGAAAGAAAAGTAGGATTTTTTTTTTTTTTTAATAGATTGAATATAGTCAATTCATTTTTGTTTCTCTTACAAACTTTTCTTACTCTATCTTGCATTGCCTTTCCACATTGACAAGGTGTAAACAGCCTCATGTTGGAATGTCCAAAGAACATAAGGTTTGATCAGTCCATCTCCAGCTATTAACAATGTAGGATCACTGCCAAGACACTCTCCATGATATTTGAAAAGTCATGGCAGTCAGATGAAGTCCCTGAGGACTGGAAAAAGAGAAATGTTACCTTCATTTATAAAAAAGGGGTAGGAAGGAGGACCCTGGGAAATACCAA
>KL283854.1:12676-32483 GCA_000699545.1 Podiceps cristatus
AGTGTGGGACCATCCTTAGCTGGTCTGTGTGGGAGTCTGTGAACAGAATTGTATTGATTTTAATTAGAGTATGGAAATTAACTTTTCACTTTGTAACACAATTTTATAGGCTCACAGGTTACAGTGGATTGCAATACAACAGGTGCTGATGGGTATGAGGTGTTTTGGACAGGCAACGGTGTGTATATTGATGTATATTATATGAGCAGAATTTTTGCAAGTCCCTATGAGTAAGTATATTTTCAGATTAGAAAATACCATGTTGGCAACCAAAGTGGAACTTTCTCCCTTTGACATTAAAATATTTGGCAATATTTTTCACTTGCTTAAATAACTTTCTTTTTAAAGAAGTCTAATGCTTGTCTCCTGCAACTTTCTGCTTTGACCTAGAAACTTGAAACGTAGTAGGCACATGGACTTCACATGTGATTGTGCCCTTTTTGGTCATCGTAAAAACCTCTCTTAATTTCCAACCTTGGGAAAATGGTTTTGTAGACTCATAATTGTGATGCAGTTTCTGTTGAGCAGGATCTGGCCTTTCAAAGACCTCTTTCAGTTGGATAAAGCAGGCATGTGATCTTCAGATTGTCTCTTTCTTCTGTGTTTTCCGTTCCCTTCGTATCTACCTCTCTGAAAAGTTGCAAGAGGTTAAACCTGTGCTTTACAGGAGAAATCGAGACTTCCAGGTTTAAGAGCCTTGAGTGAGAGAAGTGTAAGTGAGATCAGATAAAGAGCTAGTGGAAAACTTTGTTTAGGACATTTGTACTGAAGCTCAGAGGGGTGAGAACAGAAAAGGGAGACAGACTTCCAGTGAGGAGTTGGAGTTTGGGAGGAAAATGGATGTGAACTGAGTAAAGCATGAGAAGGGCAACTGAGAGATAAGGTTGAGAGTAAAAAGCAGGCTAAATGGAGTTAGGAGTGGAGAAATTAGACCTGACTTGGAGGGGCAAATAAAATTGGAGCAGAAGGCAATCTGAAAGTTTCTTAGATATGACAGTCAGGAACTAAAAATTGCAAGTTTTTTGTCATCCCTCATCTAGTGGTGGTGCTATGAAGAAAAAATTTGATCATTTTTCTAAATTCTCAAGCACTATCTATAAGCAAGAAACTGATGAAGAAATGAGAATGATGTCTTTTAAGTAAGAATATAGTTGTGAGAAATAACTTGTCGTAAAACAAAGGGGGAAATAAAATGTTGAATTCTTTGAGCGCTTACCAAGTGAAACCCTATACAAAACTGATCTATTGTACTGTCATAAAGAATTGTAATGCCATAAAAATGGGCTATAATGCAGAGGCACATGGTCACTGAATTGATATCATAAAAGCAATGTTATTTTTTGTACTTTCTAGTACTTAAATGGTTGCCCTTGCAACTATTAGTCATTTGCATTAGTGATGTTGATTCATTCATTCCTTGTTCAAATTACTGTAACTTTTTGCTAAGAAAGTGATTCACGTGGTCCTATCTATGCCCTTTATGGTTTGTTTCAAGCTTTTATTTTGCATTTTAAATGGTAACTAGAATATGTTTTCAGGAAAGAGTAGTGCTTGGGTAAATAGACTAGTTAATTTTGCATTTGAGATCTACTGTTAACAAGGTAGGGGTATCCCTCATTTTGCTGGTGGTTAAAAAGTTGTTTAGTTCACACAGTCACACATTACAGTACACATGACAAACTGAATGTGCAGCATAATTAGCATTTTTGTGTCCTTGTAAGATGTATGAGGGATAGCCTGTGTCTCTTAATGGTGCAGCCTGACACTTCAGCTGTTCTGATCGACAAAGTGAAGCAGCAGTTTAGACTCCACTCCCTGCAGCTGGAATCACACTGAGTTACACAGAATCACAGAAGGGCAGGGGTTGGCAGGGACCTCTGGAGATCATTTAGTCCAAGCCCCTGCCAGAGCAGGGTCACCCAGAGCAGGTTACAGGAATGTGTCCAGGCGGGGTTTGAATATCTCCGGAGAAGGAGACCCCACACCTCTCTGGGCAGCCTGTGCCAGTGCTCGGTCACCCTCACAGGAAAGGAGTTTTTACTCATGTTCAGACAGAACTTCCCATGTTCCAGTTTGTGTCTGTTGCCCCTTGTCCTGTTGATGGGCACCATGGAAGAAGAGTCTGGCCCCATCTTCTTGACCCCCGCCCTTGAGATATTGATAAGAACTGATGAGGACCCCTCTCAGTCTTCTATTCCTTGGGATAAACAGCCCTGGCACCCCTCTCTGTCTTCTATTCCTTGGGATAAACAGCCCTGGCTCCCTCGGCGTTTCCCCATAGGAGAGAAGCTCCAGTTCCTTCACCATCTTTGTACCCTCTGCTGGGCTCTCTCCAGTAGTTTCTTGTCTTTCTTGAACTGGGGAGCCCAGAACTGGACACAGACACTCCAGGTGGGGCCTTACTAGGGCAGAGTAGAGAGGGAAGATAACGACCAACAGAGTTGGTAGTATCTGCTGCAGGTGTCTTCTTTGATGTCTATCACCTTTGATGTCTTCTCTGTCCCGGAGCTGCTTACCACAAGATGATGCCCTTGTACCAGGGCCGCTTCCTGTGTCATTTCACGTTGTGGCGTTTGTCTTTCACCAAGCATTGGGGCTCTCCACCTACTCTTACAGGGATTGGGAAGCCTGTAACAAGCGTTTGCTTAGGTTTGTAAGGTATAGTCCTTTGGGGAAACACAGCCCCAGATAAATAACATCTTGATGTTTTCCAACATCTACGCTAAATGGAAGCGGCTCGACTGTTGTTTGGGTTTTCTTCACATAATGCAATTGTTCATCTGTTCTTAAGTGTGGTTGACATTTGCAGATGGAAACAAGCATTGTCATGCTGCAGCTGTTAGTGATGAAGCCGTTCCAGAAAGGGCTGTGGGTTTATGGCTCTATTTGTTGCCTTTTGGATAGGGAGGAAACGTCTTACGATGGACGTCCTGTGCATTCTGTGAAGCTAATAATTTCGGAAGTGAATAGTGAAGATTATGAACAACCATTTGTCTGTCATGCTTCAAATGCCTTTGGGCAGGTTGCATCTTATATTATATTAAAACACAGAGGTAAGAAATAGTGTTATTTTTGAGGCCTATGTTTGTCTTGACTTCCCGAGAAGGGGTTTTGATACCAAATGCTTATGTATCATGTTGACCGAAGACAGATGGATTACGGTTTTCAGTATGTATGCATGTACCTACACATAGGGAAGGAGTCACTGTAGTAGTGTATTTATCATTATTAAAAAAATAAGTAGATGGAAATGAAAAATATGATACTCAGATTTGTATTACATTTGTGTGAAAGATCAGGTTGGGCAAATTCACCATTAAAAAAAAAAAAATCTCTTTTTTTGTGCAGTTCCTGATATGCAAAGATGGCTGACTGGAGGGCTTGTCTCTTTGTTAGTGTTCATATTTATTGCTTTAATAATCTACAAGATTTTCAAGGTTGACTTGGTGCTTTGGTACCGTAATTCCGTCTGTGCCTTTGCAAGTAAGGAAGGTATGTGAGTGTGACCAGGTATGTTAGTGTAACTAGCGTCTTGATTTTTTTCACTTGCCATTACTTCTAAGCAATAATGTGATTATTGTGTAGGATGTATGTGGAATTTCCTTGAGGAATTTTCAGATATGCACAAAGACATTTTGGGGGGGATTTTTTCAGCCATATGGGTAAAATATATAATCATAATTGAGGTAATAAACACTGCATAATATTGAAGGCAGTTATGGTGAGATACGTCAAAACAAACTCGTATGTTTTTCCCAAATTAGCATGTTGCTTTTTTTTTGCTTTTCTGTAGTTTCTTTACATGTAGATTCTTGGTCACTCTAGTGATGATCAATAGGTGTCAGCAGAGCTACATGCTGCAAACTAGCTGTTTAAAGACGTGCATTAAATATTTATATTGAAAATCAGACTCATTTTCTCAGAGATTTTTTTTTTCCAACTTCTCTCTTTTACCCAATGCTTTCCTTCTAAATCCTGTCAATTATGATGGTTACGTGCCAAAGAGAAGAAAGGCTACTAGTTCTCTATTCTGTGATTCCGTTTATGTGCTTTTATTGCTGTTGTGTAGACAAATACTCTGGGCAGGTGTGAAAAAATTGGCATAAGTGCAACAGTATAGATACTTTGTGTGGCAGCCCTCAGAATTAGACAGTCTGAAGTTCCCCATAGCTTGAAAGTAAATGGATTGCATGCATTGAAATTGTTAATGTTTACTTATGGCTGCTCTAAATGTTTTCACAGAAAAGTAATTTCAGATTCTGGTTAAAAGAGTTCTAGTAAAAAAAAAAAAAATGAAAGAAAAATCTCAGAAACTATGTTTCGCAGCTTGTTGAGCTAAACTTGACTTAAATCTGATTTTGGTTTGGTTTCTTCATTCCTGTTTATTATGCAATTTTAACTCTGAAAACCTCAGCTGCTTTCTGGCCTTTTCTTCTACCTGCCTTTCCCTCACAGAATTACAAGGAAGAATTGCCATTTTCCACTCTCTCTTGTGGCTAGTCAGAAGAAGCGATAACTGCTGTTGAGTTTGTTTCAGGAGAGGTGGTGAAGGAAGTCCCGCAAGAGGAGACTTTCTTCTTGTCCTGGCACCTCTGGGGTTGGGGCCGCCTTCCTGCAGGCCCAAGGTCCTGCATCCAGCTCACTTGCTGGCACGTCCATTCCCATGATGGGAAAAGAGGCATCTTTTGGTCATCTTTCTTTTGATTTGGCCGGTCATCTTTCTTTTGATTTGTAGAGCATTTTAGTGCTTTGGCGTTATTCTGTCAGATAGGTGGGTCAGCCCCCTATTACTATTTTTAAACAGTCCAAAATGAAACCCTGCAATAAAGGCATGTTGCTGGTTTTTTAGAACGTTTCTGTGTGTTTTAGATGGGAAAATCTACGATGCATACGTCCTGTACACAAAGAGCAGTGGAGGCAGAAGCTTCTGTCGTCTGGAAACGTTTGTTCGCAGAATACTCCCTGATGTTTTAGAACGACAATGTGGATATAATCTCTTTATATTAGGAAGGGATGATTTACCGGGAGAAGGTATGCTTTCATTAGTAGAATTAATAGGTTGTCTTTTGATACATTGTTCTCATGTTAGACGATTATGTATACAATTAAAATCCACCTGGTTTTGGAAAACAAAGCTGTATGTGTTTATTTTTAATGGATAATTTGTCCAATGGACAATTTTTTTACTTTTAATTGGTTTTGTTTCTTACGAAAAATTCTGTTCTGATGTTATGAGGCTCTACACTTTCCTTTTAGTGATGAACAAATGAGGATTCAGCAGCATTAATGATATTGTTGAGGTTCTTTGAATGATACCTGCTCCTGGGGACAGAAGAAAACTATTTTTATCAGTAATTCCATGTGATGGATCATGAATCATGAATGACAGTTGGGAGATCTTAAACCTACCAGTCCTCTGAGCTAGCCATTGCTCATTATCTGTGCAATTTTAAAACTAAGAAGTATTTCACATCAGTTGTAAAGTTTCGATGCAAACTTTGATTGTTCCTGCATTACAGCTGTGGTCAGTGTTGCTGATGAGACCCTTAAGCAAAGCAGAAGACTGATGATTATTTTGGGATCAGAAACATCTAGTTGCTGCCAGTTAGAAGACACCTCTGAACAGCAACTAGCTATGTATAACGCTCTCATCCGTGATGGGATTCAGGTGATTCTTATAGAAATGGATGAAATACAGGACTACACCAGCATGCCGGAATCAATCAGATACATTAAGCAAAAACACGGAGCTATCCAGTGGAAAGGGGACTTCTCAGAGAGATCTTGTTCAGTAAATACAAGATTCTGGAAAAATGTACGCTATCAAATGCCATCCAGGAGAAAGCTATCTTATTCTGAAGTGTATTTGTTGCCCCTAACTTTGAACAATTCTGCAGCAAAGGGAAATTAAGGTGCACTTATTAAAATAATACTGAGAAGGTAATTCTGAATTGTGGGGGTTTTTTTACACAAAGTCTGTATATCACAAAGTGAATGTTTTCTTCAAGGAGTAAAAACTACTCATCCCTTCCTCAAATTACACCCTAAAAGAAAAACTCTGTGCAATTTTATTTCTGTTCTAGGTTTTGGATAGTGACACGATTGCTTGTGTTAGTCTCACACAGATAGGAGAAATAAATGTTGCTGATGGTGGTAGACTATTAAATAGTCCTGGTCCACATAAATGTAATATCTACTGAAGAAGCAGCTGTGAAGCCCATTTTTTTAAATTGAAAGTGCAGTTGATATAAATTAAAAATCTGTTTCTGTCGTCAGCATTTCTAGTCATTCTGTTCCTCTTATTGCCTCTCTGTGATTGTCTGACTTCCCCATTGCTGCAAGTACCTGCACTGTGCAAGCTTTGGGGTCCCCTCCTGAGCTGCAGGCCTTATCCTTGCTTCGTGAGGGGCTTGGGGAAACACATGACATAGCAGGTATATTTAAAACTCACAACACTGAATGTGTTTCAGCTGAACAGTTGCTACCAAATGTATTAAGCAAATGGAATGGAATCCATGGTGCTTTAGACGTTTGTTGAATAATTCTGTGATACCTAGTCTATGGGGTGTTTCTAAGCTTAGTCTCTTGAGATGGTCAAGAAGTTGAAAATATTTTGGATTTCTTGTGAATTGGAAACTTTCTAGACTGTGCTGCTACTCTGGAAACCGGATGTTCTCATTCCATATCAACTGTGCTAACTACAAGCACGGAAATTCACTGAGAATTTATCAAAGTACTGTGCTTGGGCTGAGTATCCTGGAGAGAGTGGAAAACAGACAGGTCTGAAACATGACCGGGTGCTAATTAATGTCAAGAAATAATGTCTTGTCTGCTTGTGAAAGAAAAAAAGAGGCGTGTGGCTATATCAGCCTGCTTGGGAGTAGCCTGGTATTTCGGGACCCCAACCGATTGCTCTGTGTGCATCACCGTAAGAAAACGACATGCTGCTTCCTTTTCAAGGTGGTCTGAAGTGGCAGGAGTTTTCACACTCCAGCCTTGGAGAACGTCATCTGAACGCAAATGTGAATTCTGCTTCCCTTTTTTGTTAGTTTCTGAAGTTTAAGTAGGTCCGTGCGTTCTCTTTATTGCCAGGCTAGCATTTGTCACTGAATTCCCTTCAGCTGGTTCTCAGTGTGTATGCTGTAGAATGTACTCTTCTTTTGGCTGTCTTGATGCAAGGCAAAGCAAAGTCCAGGCGTGGAACATACGTATGTTTGAAGTGGAAGATTTGTAATAGCATTTCATGGTACCTTTTTCTTTAAGAAGGTGTACCAATACTCCTTATGAGCAGCGTGTCATTCTTCTGGCTGCGGGGTTCACAGCCGTGTAATTTTCCTCAGCCTCCGTTAACTAGAGACTTTTTCTGAGATGTTGCCATGAAAACTGAGAACAGGATAGATCCATCAGATGAGATACCATTGTTCTAGTAGATGTTGAATCAATCTCCTTTGAAAATGCATAACATTTAGGCTGGAACCTTTAAGAAATAAGTTTAGGAACCTGAAGAGTTTAGATAATCACTAGTGTCATATTTCACGTTGTGTTTAGATGAGCCTCACTCAGAAAAGTGTTGAAAACTACACTTTCCTTCAAAGATTTTTTTTTTTCACTTCCGCTTAAAAACAGAACCATCTTATTTCCTTGTAGAATGAGAGAAATTATTAATAAAGATGTTGAAACTGTGTTAATTTTTTTTTACAACTTTCTAAGTTCATGTGATTTGAAATAAAAAAAAAGGACCAATGACTCTAGGATTTGCAATACTACAGATAAATACATTGATTTTCATGGAGTTGTGCTGGTATTTTTTGTTTCTTCTGTGAATGTGCTATTATGATCTCTGGCCACTTTTTTCGTAGTTCTTTTCAGAGGTTTGCTACAATATTCGAGACAAGCATTTTCCCACCAAACAAGACTCTTAGAGACTCTTAAGTGAAGACAGATGACTGTGAGTCAGCATTTATCTACCTCATACTTTCTTTAAAACAACCACATTTATCATGATTATTTACGCATTTTAGTTTTCTTGTGTGAAAATGAGTGTGGGAGAAAGGTTTCAGTTATTGTGGTTAATTGTTAGCTAACTACTTGAAGGTAGCACGTCATGAAGTCGCAAGTCACATTGGAAAGCACACTATTTCTTGTGGTACAATAAAAGAATTCCCAGAGAGACAGGTGTGCTGCTTGCTCTTTATAACACCATCACCACCCCCAACACTAGTTGGCTAGAGGTCTGCTTCTGGAAGCTTGGTGTCTTCAGAAGGAAAAGGCAAATGCAATGTCACCAGTGAAAAAGTATTTCTTCACAGCTACATAGTAAATATATTTCAGTTGATTGTCTGTCTATGCTGATGTACATATGGTATGTGGTGTAAGATATATTGAAAGCATTCTCGGCACCAGTTTTAGCTTTTCATTCATGACTGTATGATATTTCTTCTGTTGGCTTGTTCCTATCAATTTATTCAGCACTCCAGATTCCCCCTTCCCTTTCTTGCCTTGCGATTAACTTGTCTCAAATTTTTTAATTCCACTATCTCTTTCCATCTGTCCTGTGAGGCTTTTTTTTTTTTTTTTTTTTTTCTGGAGACTTCCCCTTTCATAATTTTCTTTCTTACCTTTATGGCAGCTAGTGCTGAGATATGGCCTGTTTCATGTTTTAATGTACACATGTATGACACATTAATGGATAGAGGTTTATGTTCTGGGGAAGAATGTGTCCAGGGAAGGGCAGCGAAGCTGGTGAAGGGTCTGGAGCACAAGTCCTGTGAGGAGCGGCTGAGGGAGCTGGGGGTGTTCAGCCTGGAGAAGAGGCTGAGGGGAGACCTCATCGCTCTCTGCAACTGCCTGAAGGGAGGGTGTAGCCAGGTGGGTGCTGGTCTCTTCTCCCAAGTAATGGGCAATAGGACAAGGGAAAATGGCCTCAAGTTGCACCAGAGGAGGTTTAGATTGGATTTAGGAAACATTTCTTCAGTGAAAGGGTTATCGGGCACTGGAACAGGCTGCCCAGGGAAGTGTTGGAGACACCTTCCCTGGAGGTATTTAAAAGACGTGTGGATGTGGTGCCTGGGGACATGGTTTAGTGGTGGAGTTGGCAGTGCTGGGTTAACGGTTGGACTCGATGATCTTAAAGGTCTCTTCCAACCTAAACAATTCTATAGTTCTACATGCTCTGAGCCCAGATCCAGGGCAAGTTGTTACAACCCAGTGGAGTCCATGCGATGGCCCTACTTCCTTCCACAGCTGCAGTTAGCCTGAAGATGAAGCAGGCAGAATACAATTAACATTTACAAAATCTGGGCTAAGGAGAGACATCTTTTCCTAGAAATACTTAAGAATGTATTACATTGTACAGCTTCAGAATACACGTAAGTAAAATCAGTGGCTGGCAGCTTTATTCCAGAGTACTCCCAGGTCTTTGGTTTAGTCATAGGTGCTACAACACAGGAATACAGGAGCAATAAAAATTTTCTCCTCTCTTCCCTACGCTGACTATTCCCCTCCTGCCAGAGTAGGCAGCAGGAGACTAAAGGCAAAGCACACCACTTGACAGCTATGCTTGTTCTCTTTCAAGACAGGATAACATTAACCAGGACTTGAAGTGTTTGTTGAGACAAACTGAACATTAGTCACTAAAACTGAGCTAGGAAGTACTACAAACCACTTGTGTCCTCAGCCCACTCTATAATTGCTTCCCATGCGGAAATGAATTGGAAAAAGGAGTCTGATGTCTGCTGGGCATCAGGGGGCACAGTTAAAAAGTACAGCTCACCTGTTGACTTCCTCGGGGAGAGCACCCGGGTCCCCGTGGCATTGCAGCTGGAGCTCGAGCTCCGCTCGGCAGCGACAGTGCCTATCGGGAGGCGGCATTTCACCCCGAAGGAAGGTAGGAAGCTCACCAAGTCCTTAGGGGGAATTTTCCGCTCCAGAAAGGCTGGTTTTGAATTGCTGCTCCAGATCAGGTGACTTAGATGTGCAAGTTCTCTTTCTGGTTCATTTATGCACCCAGCCACTCATTTAATCTTAACCTTTTGGGGTTGTTTTTTTTTTTTGAGCACCGTAGTGGCTATAGTAGAAGGGGAATTTTGAACACCGTCTCATTAGGTTTTTTTTTTTTTTTCTCCCCACTAAGGAATTTCCCTGATGGGCTTTATTTCTGCTGGCAGTTATTAACATCCATGTTCTCTCTTTTCCTATCTCACCAGCAGTATGTACCAAGGGAGCGCTTCCTTTTCCTGCATTGTCCATGGTAACACACCCCAGTGCTGCCTCATCTGTCCTCCGATCTCTAATGCTGATTCTGATCTTTTGCATTTTCTTGCTCAGTTTATATACTGTGAGTATATACAAATTCCGTGCAAGATGGGAAAGGCCGCATTCAAGTCCTTAAGATGTTTTTTTCTCTTTTTCCTCTTTTTCTCTTTCTAATACCAACACTGTTTGTTTTCCAAATAGGTGTAACTATTTCTTCTGTGCCACGGAAGTGGGTGACTTGGACAAGCAGTTGGATTCGGAAAGAAATTGGAGCTATCTACTTTTATCCCATGTTTCACTCCTAGGGAAGCAGGCAACTAAGTCTGTACTTTCTGGGTAAGGCATGCCACAACCCCACCATTTCAATGGAGTGTAGGAGAAGTGGCGGGACAAATGCACCTTTGTTAGGAGTAGAGAAGTTACAGACAGGTAACAGAGGTTATAAATTCTCCCACTTCTGAAATGGTGAATAAGCAGGATATTTGGGAGTTACAAGAAATAACAGTCACCTGTCCCTTTAAAACAGAAAAAAAAAAAAATTGGCAGTTAACTCCCCTACATATTGCCTACAGGAATAAATAGTGAAAAAGCTAAAGAGCTGTCTTGACAGGGACACTCACAGTGGGAAAGAACTTGTGTGCCATATGTCCCCCTACCATCTGTGTACGCTCTCTTCTGGGTCGTGACATCTGGTTCTGCTTGATATCTGGCTCTGATTCCTGTATTTTTAGAGTAAAGGGGACTTGATTCTCCTCAGAGATTGAAGAGAATAGAACACATGCTGACTTCTGCAAGAAAAGCCAAGTTTTTCCTAAAAACATGTCTTCTCAGCCTAGATCTGAATGGCTTGATACACGTATGGATTTAAATGAGCCAAGGATGTGCCAGCACTGTCTCCTGTCACTTTTTAAAAACTAACTTGGGTATGTTTGGAATTTTTGGAGGGTTGGGCTATATAGTTAGCTGGGCACCTAATTTAGGAGATGAACTAGCTTTTATTTTTGAAGAAAGGATCACGTCCAAGAGGGTAAACAACTAAGGACGGGAAAAGCTCAGGGGTGCCAGGGTGAGGGCTGGTGAGGGAGTAACAACATCTGCCAGAGGAAGCAGCTGCGGGGAACCCAAAACACCGCAGCATCGAGCAGCACCAGCCTTGCGCTGTGCAATGCCTCCACCTACTGATGCCCGAGAGCTGGGTGGGACTGAAGCTCTCCCCTTTTAAAGAAAAGCCACACTGTTTACATAAGATCATAATGAAGTTCTGTTGCTAATAATGCCAAGCCACAACACTAAAAGAAAAAAAAAAACAAACCACCAAGAGGGAGTCAAGAAAAGAAGATACTCTGACAACTGCTGTTCTGAATTACGCTGTAATTATTATTTTTAGTGCTTTTCCCATCCTTCGTAGGAACTAGCAGGGAATTTAGTGGAAAACGAGATTTTGGGCCTTTGCGACTCTACTTCTGTTAACTCAGTGCCTCAGAATTAATTGGGAAATGAGGAGGAGTTGTCCTCTCTAGAGCTGTGTTTCTTTATCAGCCTCTAGCATATGTCAATTAGATCTGACTGCTTTATGTTGAGCAACACTTCCTATTGATTATTCCAAGAAAAAGACTATGAATGGAGGCCTCTTCTGGGATCTACATTCCAGCAGATCAACCACGTGTGATGGATGGAGGACCATTACAATGTGCTCCCCAGGCAACTGAGACATAGTGAACTATGGAGAATTTGTGCCTAATTTAGCTACCTCGGCCACTGAGCTGGGAGCAAATGGATCTAATGGGTCACATGGTGAGAAAACCTTGGAGTCTGGGGTGCTGAAGTGTTTGTAGGACCCCGGTCTGCAGATGGACAGCAGGCGAGGTTAGGTGGTCCTGAAGTCCTTGGAGAAGAATTGCCTCAGGGCTGCCATCAGAGTGCGGCTGCTTGGTGCATTGTGACAACCATCCAAAACTGAATATCACAACATTCATGGGAGCGGGAATCACTGGCCAGTTGTCCCAAGCTCTGAAGATGTGGGACGCTAATTTCACAGGCAGTGTCTCTGCCACCTGAAATGATTAGTCCCCAATCCTTGCCTTGGAGGACGTGCCCAGGTCTCAAGGGACCTAGCAAACCCTCTTTTCACTGCTGCTATATAGACTTTTTTTTTTCTCTCCCTTCCCAAACCCCCCCTTAATCTACAGCCATATGATTTGTAAGTTGAAGAGAATTTGCAAAATGGAAGTGATTGGGTGATTTAAAAGCCCATCTAGAACCTTTGCCAAAATCTCTGTGGAGCAAAATTTTTTACTTGGATTAATGCCTGTCTTAATAAGAATAATAGTAGTGACAATAACAGAATTAAGCAGCCAAATCAAAATATCCTGCCATGGCTCAGGCAAAGTGTAGATTCTGAGTTCCAGATCTAATGGCAAAGATGAGACTTTGCAGAAAGTGATTAAAGTAATTAGCACAGGATGGCTGGGGCAGAGTGGTCTGTAATGCTATGATGAATTCAAGGAGCTCTCAGTAGTAGTTGAATTCTGTAGCAGGCACTCAGATGGCAATTCTTAAAGGGTTATAGTAGTATACGCATTAGGATATGTGCAAGTCATCTAACGACTGAAGGGTCTAAGAGCAGCCCCAGGCACGCTTCATGTGGTCCTCAGGCATACAGTGCTGCCAAAGCTGAAATTCCCTGCTCTGGCTGCGGGGAGGCTATCAGCAGTCACCAGTATCCTGGGTGAGGCTGGGAGTTACGGGAGAAAGGGGCTCAGTGGGCTTGGTAGGCCCTCAGGAAGCTGGGAGTCTGGCCGTCCACTTGTTTCTCGTCTCCTTCAGCCTCTCTCCCCCCACCTCTGCACCCCACAAAGGCCACCCAAAGAGGCTGCCTCTTGCTCACCTCATACTCAGTGGCACACAGCTGCTTCTCATAAAAACCCACCACCTTACTCACATGGCTGCACTTGCGAGTTGCAACACGTCCTTGCTGGAATTGGGCTAGAGCCCTTGGGAAGGCAGTCACTACATACATTTCTCTCAAGGCTGTGAATAATGCAGGGTGATGGCTATTTCCATTTGCAGAGTAGGGTCCTGGTGGATAGAGTGAGGCGGTCTTTCACGGGAAATAAAAAGAGAAGTCTTGGCCGTATTGCAATGGGGGGCAAATCAAAGTGCAGATTTTGCAAAAGAAAACATGCCATTTTCAAAAATAACTGTATGACTACTTTGGCAGCTAAATACTATCTCATCTGAGTAAGAGGCTAATTGGAAAAAAATCTTCCTTGTATACTTTAAAAATGTTTAGCCAATTTGATCTAGACCCAGCAGCATTATAAAGTCTTTGTGACCTGACCTGGCCTGGCCCGGGGAAGAAGAAGGGAGGAGGTGAGGGGGCATAAAGCCAGCAGCACCCTACGTAATTACTGATTAAGATCACGTGTAGCATTTTGAGCTACCTGTGGGACATGTGAAGCAGAAAGCACTGTTTTATCTTTGTATGTACCTCTCTCTAACCACAAATGTACTTACTATGGACATATTTCACTGCTCTTGGCTTTTCTCCTTGAAGATAAGTCCAATCAGCCTGATGATCTTTTGATTTCTCAGCGAGGCTACCTCCTGGATCACCATGTTCTTCTCACAGGACCCGGTGTTGTGGAACTTCCCTTGCCTTATATGCAGAGGAGATGTTTTCTTCCCCTAAAAACTCCTTTTTTGTTTTCAGCAAAGTCTTTTCAAGCAGCAAGTACAGAGCACTTTTGAGGGGGAGGGGAGCAGAGGCTTTGCAGACTGCGCAGAGAGTCAGCTATGGAAGCAGTCATTTCTGACATGCACTGAAAACCTGCACCTGTATTTCCTAACAGAGTGCAGGATGTAACCACCTGCAGGTGATCCTAAATGCCTCGGGGAGGAAAACGAGGCTTTTGACAGGTGATGAAGTTTGGTTACAGATGCTGCAAGTCTGTGTGTTCCTCCGGCTAGGGACTTGTGAGGGCTGGATGGAGACGTGCTGGCTGCAGTAGCTCTAGCTGACCAATTCCTTGGGCCGAGAGCTGTCTCACAGCCAAAGGACCCAGTTTACTTAGGAGGCCTGCCGGGAAAAAAGAGGAACAACAAATGCTGGAGACGAGCAGGAGAAATGCTCTGCAGAGTCAGGCCAGCAGCTGGCTGTGCCAGGCTTTTGTCTTCAACAGCAAAAGGAGCTTCTGAAAATCTGACCGACATCTCAACAGCAGCCCAGGCAGCTGCCCCAAGCCAGGGCAGACAGGCAGATTGCCGCTACCATCTCCCCTCTCTGCCCAGCCTCAGCGTGCTCCAGCTTTGAGTGACATTTCTGAGGGCTCAGGTGGGTGTCCGTGCTGCGGTGCTGCACCTGCATGGACAGCCTCCCAAGGGTGCCGGCTCCAGCCGCACCACTCACTGCTGTCAGCTCAAGCCAGCTTGGCTCCCGTGCCATGGCCGTGTCTCTTCCGTGCTGTCACCATGCTGTAGGCTGCTCACGCAGGGTCTCCTGTCCGATTCTCAGCCTGTCATCCTTAGCGCTTCCTCATGCACTCCTGCAAGGCCGAGGAGTGGAGCCAACAGCAGGCAGGTCCCTAAAAAGAGACATTCCTGTAGACCAGAGATGCTTCCACGTGAAGTCTCTCTCCTCTTGTTTGATCCGGCCTCACCAAGCTGCAGCACTGGTTGCACAGACACCCCGTGCCGGCAGGCTAATGGGTTTCGTTCCCACGAGCTTTTAGCTAAGGCTACCCAGGGCGTTTTACTCTTGCACATTTCAGAAGGCAGAGGTGGCTGAACAAAGCGAGTGACGTCAGCGTGTAAGTGCTCCTGGAGATCTCGGGGTGCTCTGAGCTCTCAGTGTGCGTTGGTCTCCCGTCTGCCCGTTTGCCGACAAGCGTCAGCAGGGAGCTGTGAGCATTTGCAGCTGCTGGGCCGTGGCAAGCTCAGACTACAGGGATTTTTATCTCCAGCAGTTGGGATGTGAAATCTGAGCTCCCCTGAAACCCTGGGATCAGGATAACATTCTGGTGTCTGAACCCTGAAGTTTCTTTAATATTTTGCTTCCTTTCCCCCTCTCTAGCAACAAACAAAAACCAATGTGAAACCGGCTGGGTTCTGTGTAGTTTGTTCAGCCTGTTTTGCCCCAGTATTTCATGGCATTTTGCCATTTCCTGTAGCGATAGGTGTCAAATGAAGTTGTGTATTTACAGTGAGATGCTTTTTATCATGCTCACTCAGCAATACTTAGACTCAGTCAGGCTGTTGACTTTCTCTCTTGAGAGTAAAAAAGAGTTTTTGTGCTTCCTGCAAAGTCTGTTACTATCGGTGGGAAAGTAAGTCCCCGGGGTGAAGTATCAGAAACCAAACACTGCTCTGTAATCCTTGAAAACCACACAGAGTGGAGTTTATTTCCATTTAGATATAATAATGCTGAGTTGATCTGTTATTATTGCCTAACACAATTAACCACGTCCTCCTCCAGAAAAAACAATAGAGCTGTCTTTCAGCTTGTCAGTCAGACTTCTTTCTTATTAAGGTGACTTTGGACCCTGGGAGGTATTAAAGCAATCAACTTTTCTCTTGACGAAAACAGCGTACTTTGTTGGTTCTTGGTTAGCAAATACTCATGCAACATGAAGTACCAGAGAAATGTCTGCAGGCACCATGCTGGTGCGGCCATCCAGTGCAGCTGGATGTCAGGAGTGTTCTGACAATTTCTTGCTATTCTGGCACAGTCTGACAGGCGCTTATTCCTTGTGGTCACTACTTTGGACTGTCCTGCTCCCTCTGTCTCCACCCACCCGCTCCACAGTTGCCCTTTCTATTGCTCCAGCACAGCTGCCTGTCCATAAAACTTGCCCAAGAACCAAACCAGCTGAAAAATAACTGCTTTTGTTATTCCTCTCGACCAGTTATTTCTTAGGCAGATCCGTTTTCTGAACTGTCTGCCATTTAGGAACACAAACTATTTTTTTCCTGGCACAGGAGAGGCAGAGAAGGCAAGGGTGGATGATTAGGGTGGCATGAGCAGCACTTCTCCTAAAGCACAGCCTTGACAGCTTGTTAAGTAGCTGATGATCTGTGTTCTTGTGGCTATACTGTGTCCAGCACTCAAGCATCGTCCTTTGGGGCCCCCTCTGTAGACTGCAGCACCGTGCTGAGACCAAAATGAGATAACATCTCTCTTCTCTGGCCCCGTGTTTGGGTTTTAAGGATTTTTTTCTATGTATGAATTGCATCTGATGGAACAGTTGTCCTGGTCAAGGGGTTGAGCGAAAAGGGTCCTATCCCACAGTAAGCAGCATGGTCAGAGGCGGTAGCTTCTGATGAGGGGTATTTTCTGCAACTTTTCTCATGTTTTTACCTGTTCCTTTATCAAGCTGCAGCACAATCTCAGTGCTGGACATCCAGCACATTAAAAAGAAAAAGACGATGGATCTTCAGGAAAGAGATAGCAGCCCCGTGTAACTCCTTGCCCGAGGACACCGCAGAAGTAGGAAGTCCACACAGGTTCCTGGGGAGACCAGACTTGGAAGGAGATCCAGTAGGAGGTGACGAAGCAGGCAAAACAGAACGGGCAATTATGGGAAATTCCTGGTGCTGAGGGTAGTTGGAGGCTAGGAGACTACTGACGTGGAGTTATGGTGTCTGTGGGATGTGATCTTGGTCTTTATTTTTCTTAATAGTCCTTACTACAGAAGTACTGAGCTAGATGGTCTGAACCAGCACAGCTGGTGTCACGTTTCTATGATTTGAACTATAAAAGCAATACAAGGATGGAGCTATTTCATCAAAGTTTGCTACCACTGCTGTTGACAAGCATTCTTTTGCATCTTTTTTTAATGTCATCTATTGATGCTTTAATTCCATAAATGACTACACTTGGAAGGGATCATCTTGTCTAAATCATAGACTCGTCAAAATTCATCATTGTCTACTTCTTTACCACTGCCTATGCCTTTGTGTCAACAAAGTTTTTTGTCATTGTCAATTACTTTGGCTCAACAGGCTTCACAGTTGCTTTTTATCCTTCTGAGAATTTGTCATTTTGCCATGATTTCAGTAACCCCAACTAGCTGTTTGTTGGTTCAAGACCTGGTATTTCCATTGTTTGTCATGGTAAATTTAGTTTTTGTCTTTTCAAGCTTTAATGAACCATCTGAAGGGATCCTTTTGGTGAAAGCCACCTGGAAACTTTTTGCTAGAGCAGGTTCTACTTCTTGTGTCATCACTATTCTGTTGTCTTAGTCTTTGGAACATAAATATTCATTTTATCTTGATGGAGGTGATATTTTTCCTGCTTCCTATCGGATATTACATTTTGATCAAAACTTCTGGATGCTTCTTCCTTCTCATTAATTTACCCAGAATTTCAGTCATAAGAGGTTAGCTCCTTCTTTCCAGACATTGTTTAACTCAAATGACCAAACCAGAAAAAATAGGAGGTAGTAATAATCGAGTACAAATGGGCACATTGACCTGTCATGAGTACAGTTACTTTGGCATATATAAAGAATGAAAAAAAAAATGTACGTGGAACCTCACAGATTTTTCTGTTGGCATGGTGCAGGGAGATGTGTGGACAAGACATAAATGGAGTTATAACAGTGCATTTAGAATTGAACTCCTTAGAGACAATATGGCCCTCTGAATAGTTATGACAAATACCACTTACAACCTCCTTAAATTCCACCTTTTTAGCTATGATGGTAGGTGGAATTTTCCAGAACAATGATGTGCTGGTTTTATTTTATGGTAGGATTTTCATTCTAGGCTTTCTGTTCTCCAGCTCAAAAGAGCAACAACAACAACAAAAAGGGAAAAAAAGGGAGAAAAAAGAAAAAAAGATCATCAGAATTCCTCATTTGCACTTTAGCTGAAACATAGGAAATCTTTACTGGCAAATGGAATTTCCAGTTAGGAATTAGAGGTGAAGTTTATGGAAAAAATGGTTAGAGGTGGGAAGCTGATCGGTTGATTGATTAATTGAAAGGAAACATAAATGAAAGGTATGTGCAATGAAGTATATGATCTCAGGGGTTTTTTTGCACATAATCTCATTCCTCTTCATACTGGATAGAAGACATTATAGTAACCTTTGTTACAATACTTAGTTGTGCTTTTGAAAGTTTCTTCTTCTGAAACCTGCGGACTGAAGATGTATCCCTGCTTTCCTCATTCTGTTTCTTGAAAACGTAGTTGGGATGTGCACTGTTATGCTGGGTTGATATGCTAATCTTCTGTTGTAAGGAATATGCTGGAAAACATACCACAATCTTGTTAATTTTCTTTTCTTCTTTTTTTTTTTTTTTTGTAAGTGTATGTATTTTCCATCTAGATTGAAAGTGTTTACAGAGAATTAATTTTTCTTTGATTTAGATTTTCTCATTGGACACATTCTTGTAGTGTAATTTGGTATTTTCTGAATTTTCATAATAAACTTCTCCAGAAAGACGACACAAACTGAACAGAATATTTTTTATAAGAATAACTCAAGGACTTTGGTATCTCTCAGCTATTTTTCAAAGAGTATATAATGTAGCAACTGCTTTACAGATATGTTTCCTTCATTGACTTATCAGCCACAGAGTTGCTGTTCTACTTATGACTACTTTTGAACCTTGTTTTTCCATCCTTTAGCGTATGAATTCATAGAAAAAGAGTGCTTTTGCTAGTGATATAGAGAGAGATTAAACCCATTTTCTGTTTTTATTTCATATGATAACCTGCCATTTCTGCTGAGCTCTTAAAATTAAGACTTTGTGGCTACCCAAAGGTCAGATCTGACACCTGAGGTTTTGCCGGGGCAGAAAACCAACCTGATTGATAGAAACTTTATGCTGACTTCACAGTATTGATAAGCTTTGTGATAGCAGCAGAAGGAAAGTCTGTGGAAAGAGCTCTTCACACAAGCGCTCTAATTCAGGAAACTTCTGTTTGTCTGAGAAAATTAGGATAACTTATTTTGCACGAATGTAGTATTCCTCCTGTGATATCCTGCAGCGCTAGAAATGTGAGTGCCTGTGGGCAATGTCTTTGCCCGATTTTAGACACACACACTGCCCAAAGGGAAAGGGGTGGTCTGATCCGGTGAGTGGCAGAAGGTGTGGACCTCTGACAGCTTCAGAGGAAGCTCTGCTGCCTAAATTGTCTACTTTTGACCCTTGCTGTTCACTCTAGAGAGAGCTAACAGGAAATACTTACTTCCACCCCCAGTCATGATGTAAGCTGGCTATCTGCCTTCTGAGAATAGATGCTAACGGAGCAGAAATGACTCTGGTGATACAAAAAATCTGGATGCATGGTGCGAGCATTCTCATACTCGCCTTGCACTCAGAGCAGTCATCAGAAAACTGGTGACCTCTCTTGCCTTGAAGGAGAATGTGCTCCCTCAACTCCCCTTAAGACACTTTTGGCTTCTTCTGAGGTACCTGGGCCAATTTGTACCTGGTAGTGCGATTTTCCTTGTTGAAAGCAAATGTGAGGGAGCCCAACCCGCTTAAGAGGAGTCAGAGCCTCAGAATACAAATTTCTTATTAATGTCCACCCCCTCTCCCCGCCC
>KL283855.1:1451-17197 GCA_000699545.1 Podiceps cristatus
TCATTGATGTCCCTTTATCTGAAAAAGTAGATCAAGCTCTAAAACAGTCTTCGTACACTAATGTACCCTGTGCTTTATCTGGAACATGGTGTGCAGAGCAAACTCAGTCCAGAAAAAGCATCTTGTTCTTATGAGTTGTTTTAAGTTTATTATTATTTTAGGTTATTATAGTAATATATTACATAATCAGTGCATTTTATATTAATACACTGCTAATATATTAATATAATTAATGCATTTATTAGTATTACATTTTAAATACAAATATTGTTATAATATTTGACCCTGCTCCATTGGGGGGAGAGCTTTGTTAGTAAAGTTGGGAGTAGAATCACATACTTGGATGAGCTGCAGTGGTGGGGGAAACAAGTAGAACTAGAAACAGTAAATTCTCTTGATTCTTACACAAGGCAAGGCTTTAAATCATTTTAAGCAGAAGTGGTGACCAAAATCAAGCAGTAAGGATAAAGTCCAGATGTTTCTGAATGCCATAAACTATTATGTTTATTTTTTCCTTACTGACTTCAGAAAGGAATGAAATCCCAGGAAGCTAGAAGAGCTTTCAAATAGACAATAAATTAAGAAAAATTACTTGAGCAAAGACAGTCTCCACCTAAATTAGAGAAGGGCTCAACTGACAAAGCCAAGAGAATTAAAGAAAGAAAAGACAGAAAAAGACCAGAAAGCTCTTGAAATAAACAGCATCAGACATATATGTTATGTTAGAAATATAGAAGAAGATCTTTACCTGATGGTAATTGGCATAGCAGCACTGCAGCTAATTGTGCTGCAGGACTGTGTATGCAGCAGTAGATGTTGGACCGTGTGACTTTACTCAGACTTATATTCCCATTGGAAGTGTAACATATTCTTTCAGTCTCACAGTTGCTGTGCAAAGGCAACATTAAATTTCACAAAGTTTATTTCCAGGCAATCCAGTAAACTAATGTTTAATGGATATATGGGTTTTGATAATAAAGAATATTTCTAACCAATGTAAGTTCTTTGATCCAGCTTCTTTTTAAATGGTTTATTTTTATAATAACAAAGTGGAAAGCAATAAATACTACTGAACTTTTCACCATTCTCAGGTCTTTATTACAGCAAAAAATCTCTAGGACACAAGATGCATCCAACGTTTAGACCTAGTAAAAGCTGTTTGGGGCCCAGAGGCAAACAGATGGATTAGGCCAACTTTGCTCTTTCCTCCCTAGCAACTCAAACATCCTGCAACACCTTTTACGCTCTCCCTTTCTGGTATTCCTCTTACACCCAAATTCTTTACCTGGTGGTCTTGTTTCTCCAGGCTCACTAGAACTGGTGGGCTGTACAAGAATTAACCTTGCTACCTTCCAGTTTCTTGATGACTGCATTAACAGTACTCAAGAAACCCGGTTCTTCCCATAACTCTTCTTTCAAATCTGTGGGGAAAAAGCTAATGTGATAAAACAATAAATTATCGTAGTAAAGGATGAGTGACCTTACAGAACAAATTCTGGCTTTTCTGCAAGCTTCAGAGCCTCATGCATCCCTGCAGCTGATAGTTTCCGGTTGATATTCCTATATCTGCATTGTAGGAGGTTGCGATAAGTTGTCCTCAGGTCCCGATTGAAGAAGGCATATATAAAAGGGTTAATGAGAGAGTTTGCATAACCCAACCATAGAAATGTTCTCTCAACCCACAGTGGGATACAGCTGCATGCTGTACCACAGATGAAGGGCCGTGCAGTTGAGAGAAGGAAGAAGGGCAGCCAGCAGACAGTGAAAGCCCCAACAATAATCCCAAGTGTAGTGGCAGCTTTCTGTTCTCTCTTAAAGATGGAAATGTTTTTCTTGTCATGCTTTAGGAGTCGTGAAAAATTAGTACATTCTTCAGATTCCTTGTGCAGTTTTATAACTCCATTCATAGAAATCCCTTCCATTTCTTCTGACCGGGGAAAACCAGCAAACTTGTGTTTAGCAGCACTCCTCTTTGCAGCTTTGTAAATCTGATAGTACATGAAAAGCATCACTGACATTGGAATATAAAATGCAACTGCTGTGGAGTAGATGGTGTAGCCGAAGTCTTGGCTGATCAAACAAACCTTTTCATCGTTTACATTTTGGGCCCAACCGAAGAGCGGGGGTATGGTGATAGAGGCAGATAAGAGCCATACGCACAGGATCATTTTGGCCATACACTTCCCATTCTGCCTTACAGGGTACGTAAGAGGTCTCGTTATTCCCAGGTACCTAGAACGATAACATAGAGTTACTATATAGTGCAGTGGTTAACCGATAAAACCAATTAAAAAAAAAAACAAAAACAAAAACAAAAAACCCCCAAAAACAACAAACAAAAAAATCTTTAGCTAAGGCTTTTATTTTACATTTTTCAGTCTTCTCTTTGCATGTATTTCAGACTTGTAAATTCATGGGTTTTTCATGTTAAAATCTATAGTGCTGATATTTTGTATAAAAGGTATGTGTGTGTATATATATGTTCTTATTCTAGAAGGAAATCTCCCATTGGCCATAACAGACTGCAATTTTAATTAATTTGTACAAACTTCATGCTTTTTTGGCTTTTAAGGAAATACTGAAAATTAAATTTTATTTGACTAACATATGAAATCTTGGAGTACAGATGAATGCTCACTCCACAAAGACTACCACTTTTTGTATTGAGTGCATGGTTATATGAAAACAAGCATGAATTCATCTTAATTCTTCTTACATATTCAACAGTTACAAAGATCCCTGCCACTGAATTGAGGTGATGAGTGGTCTGTCTTACCTTCATGTTTCAGATGGGAACAACAAACTAAAATTATGCGAAGAGTAGATTATTTCAATACTACAACAATTCTTTTTATCATTATTTAATTAGAAAGAAATTACATCTATTCAATGTTCAAACTTTTACTGAACAGAATAACAATCTTTCACAGTGTCAGTTCAAGAAGACCTGGGGAAAAAACCATAGTTTTACCAGAAGCTATGTTTAGGGTGGTAAATTGTAAATAGACAAGAAAAATGTTTAAAATGTGTCAAGTTTTTATAGAAAAAAAAAAAAAAAAAGTCCATTGACAACTTCTACATTTCCTAAACTGTGACAGCTTAAACGTTGGTGTTTTTTTAATTAAAAAAAAATATAACTACAGCCCTATATATCTGAACAGCAATATCCTGAGTTTGTGTTTACTTCCAACTACAGCAAATTTCTTTATTTCCTCTCTAGCTAATTTTTTCTTAGATGGAATTAGGTGCTTTTTTTTTTACACCTAACATTTTTTGAAATTTGGTTTCTGCTTAACTGGAACTTACCTATAAGTTAGTGTTAACTTCTCACATTATTCTTTTTTTTCTCCCTCCAAAAGAACTAAATTTGAGGAAAAAATCAGTGTGATTCACTTTGTTACTTGTAAAACAAATGGTTTCAAATCTGGTTTCAAAACAACATTTTGGTTTCAAGAGCTACCAGCGTGTCGTTACACAGTGAAGGTTTTGGAGGGTTACAAACAAGAAATACAGTAATGTAATTAAAAATATTTTTAGGGCCATTTTTTCTCTCTCTATTCACCTAGAAAATCAAACATGAGTATTTGCCTGGCTCTCCGGAATGCTGCATTGTTGATTTTACTGCAATGCAGTAAATTATGGCCAGTGCTGCTGCTTTATACAAGCACCCAGGTATGCTACAGTTCTGGAAGTAGAAAGAAGCACCATTTCATAATCTGTTCCGATGAGTAACAACACTCCCTCTCAGCAATGTTATTGATTTTATATTACTGCTATGGCAAGTGTTACACAAAGGACAGAATTGGTTTATCGTGCCCTATTCTCGACAGCATGCATAGGTAAATTACAGCAGGCCAGTATCTTGCCTGTGAAGCCGTGCCTGGTGGGGCCGTGAGCTAGGAACATTTATTAAAATCATTAGGATTAGAGCCATGCAACACATGGACTATGCTCCTAAAAAAGGCTGTTTCTTGTGCCCCTCACCACCAGCATTTGAATGCAGCTCTGGCTGCCGTGGGCATACTGGAGACTCCACAGAGATTTCTGTTTTACAGCATCACAGCCAAAACTGTTTGCCTGCCCAAGGAGCTGAGAGGTTTCCAAAGCACTCTGAGATATAGAAGAGCAGGGTTAATGCAGTGAACTTTAAGAATTTAATGACCTGAGGGATACATCATACTGCTTTATGTAATATAACTGCAGCAAGGGGAAGTTATCAGCTGAGCCCTTCTGGGAGAAGAGTGGCACACCCTTAGCATTTGTTTGAGAACAGCGTGGTTTAGCTGCAAAAGTTAAACACATCCTTTGTGCGGAAAGATTACTTGTCACTTAGAATGTGTTGTTTTAACAAAATCTTTGAAAAGTTGGTCTACCTCCCTGGAGTATGTGTTTTTTCTAGCTATTACCCAATTGGTCATTAAAATTAACGCACTTAATGAGGTGAGTTTTATTATGTAGCTAAAAAAGTTAAACTGGATTTCTGTAAAAATCAGATCTGTGAGCTGCATACTCTGAATGCCTACTGATGCATTCTCATACATTAGAATATAACAAAAAGAATACATGAAAGCAGAAGTATACTGAAAAGAATTAAAATTCATTAGTTTTGCCATGGCACCACTTTTTTGGAAGCTATCTGAGCTTCAAAAATGCCATTTGAAATTAAAATACATTAATTAACATAAAAATACACCAGCATCCTTTCTGCCTTATCCATTTTGCTAAATGTAGTGTGATAGGGAAAAGAAGTCAGCAGGCATAAATGAAGGAACGTTATCTTTTTATCTCTGTCTATGAAATCCATTATCGTTGAAAACTTACTTGCAACTTCAAAATAATGTAAATCACTACTGTTGTCTAATACACTAGAGAGTGTCCAAGACTTAATAGATTCATGAACTTCAAAAGTATTGTGTCAAATTCATTGCAAAAATGTGCTTTGTAATGATTAATTGCTACCATCCAAAAAAAAAAATGACTAAAGGTAAATCAGCTGAACTTAATATATCATTCAAAAATATGTCAGACCTTAAGGCCTTACTGGTGAGAAAGAACGAAGTCAAATTCCCTAAAAAGCCCATTTTGTGAATCTCAGTTATTCCCCTCAAGAAAGAAGAGTTTTGGACTTGTTATTCTGATATTTGTTTCTTTTACATGCCACAGATGTTCATTTTGATCTTGGTGGGGAGCAAACTGTGCCACAGTTCTCACCTGTAAAAGAAGGGCAATGCTATTTCCTAATTCTCCTCCTCTGAGTTTCTTGTCTATACGGTTCTGCCAGACAGGGCATGTATCCGTATTACACCCAGCACAGCGAGGACTGTACCTAGGTTACTCCCAAAAGCACAGCATTACAGCTGTACGGCCCTTATTTCTTATAACCTGGCCGTGGCATTTCTCATTCAACATTGCTTGATGCAGTATGCAGAACGTGGAAGTGCAGGGTGCTACAGCAAACAACTGTCGGGCAACATTATGAGAAGCACGACGTGCACTTGTCATGGTCTTACTGCCGTTCCAAGAAGAAAGGCTGGTGGATGAGTGAAGAAAAACGAGAAGGGAGAACCTGGCATTAGTGTCTAGTGGATATTACAACAAAAAAAAAGATGATGGGAAATTTTTTTTTTGTACTACATCGCTGAAATCTGGAAAACAGCCCCTTGCTTGAACATAGATCAAAAAGAAGGCAAATGTGAGGGACAGAGTAAGTTTCTTTTTAAACAAATGCGTGTAAACACATGAGCACATCTCTGTTCTGGGTTGGTTTCTTATCAGGATGGAGGATCAGAAACTGACTCCCATGCCGCAGACCCTCTCAGGTGTGAGGTGCACGAAGGGTGTTCAGCTCTAGGGAGGAAAAATTATCCCTTGCCATCCTCTTTCTGGAGCTCTGTCCAAATGTAGGTGGAGAGCAAAGAGCTCCCTCCTTCATGGGGTGCTATCACCAGCTATCGTACACAATTGCTGTTCGCTGTGTTCACCCAGTGAACACCAATAACGGAAAAGGTAAACAAATAAGTCCTTTCTTTCCTTTTGCTTAATAGAAACCTGTTTCCCTCTGATCCAGTATTCTTTCCCAGTGCCTATAAATTTCTACCGTTTAATGGCAGGCGATTGTTATAGACAATTTAATGTAAAACCATTGTAACTGTATAGGACTGCTCCTGAGATCATGCAGTTTGGGTTTTTTTCATTCAGGCTTTTTTGATACTGATGTATCACAATGACCACACAGAATAGTTTTCATCCTACAGAGCTAAAATAAGTCTCCATTGTCACTTGAACTGTAGATCACACCGTTCAGTGACGGTGTGTTCAATATACTAAACCTTACAGCAAGTGTTAAGATGTAACGCATATGGAAAGTAGAATGGTGTATGGCAGAGGGAACAGGCATCCACGGACCCTGGTGCCTGTTTCTGGCACATCATTTTCTCTCTCTATGACTCTTTCTATACCCTCTTCCCATTTCCACAGACCCTGGTGCCTGTTTCTGGCACATCGTTTTCTCTCTCTATGACTCCTTCTATACCCTCTTCCCGTTTATGTTTTTCTTAGCTATTTACCTGTTGTGATGGCTGCCATACATTAGTGCTTGCACAGTGATTATCAAACCGGAAACTGGACCACCACTGTCTCCCACTAGTTGTTACTCTATTTAAAAATATGAAAGGTTTGATACGGTTTCTTTTCTTGTAAATATGTTTATTTCATTCTCTAATCTAGGACATTTGAAGGGTAGTTTGCACTACTGTGGAAGGTGTTCATGCAGCCAAATACTTATCTTGTACCAGAAGAACTTTTCGGGAAGATATTTCTCATCACCTTCACGTGAATAACTCTCCATTTGTGGCTGAACTGATTAGTAACTCTATAGATGTAGAAGATGATACCAATTTTTCCTCCAAGAAATAAAAAATCAGCATTACTAGACATGGTAGCTTTTCAGGCTAACCAGGCATGACTTTTTTTTTTAATTTATTTTTAATGGGTTTAACCTGATTTTTTTCAGCAGTAGAAAAGTTCATTTCCTTTTCTTTGTGTTTTTTCCTGAGGAAACTAAATAAAGCTGTAATATTTAAGCTGTAAAAATGGTGAATTGTTCATAGTTACATTGGAAAGTTTGAGCTGGTTCTAGTCCTCGCATCTTTTGAAATATCCAGAAAGCAAGATGATAGTTAACAGCTACATCAACTTTAACAATAGAAAGAAAATAGTAATAGAATGGTCCAATTTGGTGTCTTGTGTCCACAATCTTTTTTATCACCTCTGTTATATGGCTAAAAGGTAAAAGGACTTGCTTCTCAATGTGTTCAAAGTCACAGAATAATAGAAAACCTAACAGCTAAAGCATTCAAACTGTTTTGAAGCCTCCTGCCCAACCCAATAATAAATTGAATACACCATGACATTAGCATCACTTACACCGCTTTTGAAGTACACCCTTGTAATTCCTTTGTCTCTGGTCTGCCTGTACTTTATAGGCAGATAGAATTCCATTCTAATTAATCCACATTGGTTTCTCAGAATTCACTGACCTCATTTAACAGACAATTATTCCAGAATCAGATTAGCATCTTTCACTGTCTGACTTTTTTTTTTTTCTTTTGAAGCAGATTGGATTACTATGGAATAGAACTAGAAACATTGTACTAGAAATGATATATATGTGTATTACAGCTATTTCTACCAGGAATCTCAACATATTGTTCTGTTATTGCTTATCATTTGACTAGGAGTTGCACTTAACCTGAGATCCTTTCAGTTCTTCCTATTTTTCTATTTTAAGAGAGTCATAAAACTGTTCTATTTCAAAGACACAAAAATGCTTACTACTTTGCTTTTGTGCTCTTTTTCTAGTACAGCAGCTTTCTGGCTTCAATACATATCTCCTCATGCTAGTTTCTTTGCCAACCCACAGCTATAGAATGATTCACCTGTCTAATGATTCACCTGCAATAGTAATTTATTCTGAAGAACGATGCTGATCTATGGATCTTGCTTTGGTGGCTATGATTCTCTCATGACCTTTCAGAATTTTTCTGTTTAATTCAGTGCAACGTTAAAAGATACTTCACAAGAATAAGAGCATGATGCCGTGCCTAAAAGCTATCCAGTATTCTGAAATATTCTCCCTAGTATGGTGATTGATCTAGATTTTTTTTTCTTGTACTTTGATACATTAAACAGTAAATTAAATGTAAATGTAACAAGTTGAAACAATGATCAAATCTATTATTTCTGTTATGGCTATGTCAAACCACCTAACAGAAATTGTTCTCTTCGAAGATATTGTATCTACACTAAGCAAGAGATGCTCTGTCCCACAGACCTGCTTTTAAGTACAATAAAGTATACAAACTGATCAGGGAAATACTATTCCCATCGCATATTTAAGTAAACAAGATGGAAGTAAAGGGGTAGAAACATAAAAAGACTGAAGTCCTGAGACATGAGCGTTACAGAGCACAACTATGGTGTTATAATGTGAAAAGTAATATCATTAATTATTGTATGACAGTATTAATACCTGCCTTTCTGCAGTACAGACTGGCCTTATAATCACATCATGATAATTGCCAGTTTACTCTTTGAGAAGAGAAGGATATTTCAGAGGCAGTAAAATAAATACTTTTCTCCATCCCAGAAGTGAACAAAGTGACTGTTTTCATTGCATATATGACAGCTTTCAGAATATGAATTAGATCGCTTTAAAACCTAAACATTAAACATTGTGCAATATTAGAGTGAGACAGCAGAACTAACAAAATCAAACCATTACTTAGTGGAGAAAAAAGAATACTTTATTCAACTAGTTCTGTGCTCCATCTAGTTAAATGTTGCATCTTTTCTATGTGGTAAATTAGTATATCATTTATAAAAAGTCTTGGCACAGTGGCTAGCTTCCAATTCTTAACTGCATTTGCCAGAAAAGTCAAAGATCTACTTCTTCCTTCATAGTCAATGTTGAATGCAGTAAAATGAAAGGTCTTAAATGTATGTTTTGGTATCTGTTGTTTCAGATGCTTATGCTTCAGATTTCATAAAATTTCAACATTACTCTTACTGTTAAAAAAGTGATACTTTAATTTTAATACTTGGAAGAAGGAGAATGCAATATCTGGCTTGCTTTCAGCAAGGTTAACACTTTCCATTATTCCCCTTCTTGCTCTCAATTAAGTGTATTTCCTATAAATAAATTCTCTTTACAAAGGAAGACATTCATTCCCACCAATGGAGTGGGTACATGTTGAATACAGTATTATACTTCTATTGTGCATAGTAAATATTCTGTCTTGATTTTTCTTTTCCTCAAAAATCATTGTAGACGCTTATTTTTGATGGAACTCAAGTGTAGGCTTTCATGGCAGTGGGGGAGTATTAAGTCAATTAAATATCTGCTCATTCTAAAGGAATATAATTTTTATAGTAGAAGATTATGTTTTCCTCTCTTACATTTCTCCCAGTTTCTCTGTACTTCCATGAATTTTCTTCCTCTCATATTGGATAACTTTACAGCTTCATATTTTTCTTATTTATTTTGGCTCACTATTTATTCTTTTATTTCACTCATTCTATTTTCACTTCAATTTCTTGCCCTGACTTATTCTATTTCTCTCTTAGCTCTGTATTTTTGCCACTTCATTTTTGCCTACTGATCCAAGACATTCATCCTATAGATGGAGGGATGTATTCTGCTCTCATTCTGAGAAATACATAACAACCCTATTGCCAGAGAGAGATGTGCAATATTTTTCCATTCAGCTTCTATTACCTTAGTCGTAATTTCTGAAACCATATTCCTCTTTCCTTTCAGACCTCAGCAAACTTTTCATGTCCTCACCTTTTGCCTTTCATTTTCCCTCAGCATGACTGTTGAAGTACTTATCATCAGTAACTGCCTTGTTAGCTTCCTGACAAACAGTTTGGTGGCCTTTTTTTCCACTGCAAATGATACACTGTTTGGAAAAGAAGGTCCCAACATGTAGTTGCTGATGTTTATCTTGCAATATTGCCTGAATGTTAGATAATATGTATTTCCCAGCCTATATTTTGCAATTACCCAAATAAACATTTTATATTATAGACTAAATACTCTTATTAACTGTCAAGAAAAGAGTACATATATATTTTCCTTTCTTGTACCTTCACTAATGATGTAAAGGCAGGAGACATAAGAAGGGAAATGGATTTCAGCCCATTCCATCCTCCACCAGACTCTTAGATCCTAGATGCATTTGAAAACTTGAAAAGACTTCAGCAAAGAAACATTTAGAATGAAGTTGTATGCTGTAATGAAAGACTTAGTGCTTTTTAAACTTTTTCAAAATGTCTGAACTACACCTTTGTGGTTTCATCATCTCTGGTTTCCTGTATATAAGTGTGGTTTCCTTACAGAGTGCAATAGGATTAATTATATACAGAGCTCAAAAGTGCTTCTCACCTCACTTGTTGATAGATAATCTGTAACACTTCAAAAACTCTTTCAATCTGGGCAAGTCACACATATGAAGAATCCACTTTTCTTTGCAGTGTTCAACCATGTACACAGTTGAGGGAAAATAATAATGATTTCATGCTTTTCTAAAAGAAAATGCATAACTGTGTCAGGGGACACACTACTTACTTCTGCCCTTTCGTCCCCCACAGATTTATAAGTTCCCTTTATTTAGAATCACAGAATAGTTTGGGTTGGAAGGGACCTTTAAAGGTCATCTGGTCCAACCCCCCTGCAATGAGCAGGGACATCTTCAACTGGATCAGGTTGCTCAGAGCCCCGTCCAACCTGACCTTCAATGTTTCCAGGCATGGGGCTTCCACCACCTCTCTGGGCAACCTGTGCCAGTGCCTCACCACCCTCATTGTAAACAATTTCTTCCTTATGTCTAGTCTAAATCTCCCCTCTTTTGGTTTAGAACCATTAACCCTTGTCCTATCACAGCAGACCCTGCTAAATACTTTTTCCCCGATCCCAATGTTAATAAGCAAGTAATAGTGGAAGAAGTGAGAAGAGAGTCAAAAGGCTCTTGCTAAGCTTTTCTTTCTTTTCAAAAATAATTTTAAAAAATGTATTAAAATATCTGATAATGTACAATTCACAATATGTATTACTAACATTTCAGGAATATTCCCTACAGAAGTGCTTCTCCAGCTTTTTAAGCAATGTCTCACTTCACTGAAAAATTCTTCATGGACTTCATCATAGTAGACACACAAACTCCTTCACAAGTCCTGAAGGCCAGGCGCTCCTACGCTGTTACAGATTCAAACCCTACAGTACAATTTACACTAGTTATCAAATGAGGAGAAAAAAGAAAAGTAAAACATCTTCAAAAATGGCTGTTTGTTGCTATCTTTAATAAGGTGATTTATACCAGAAAACACTATTTTGTTTAAAATTCACATTAGGTTTATTCCCCATTAAGTTTCTTTTTATTTTTTCAAAATATTTTAGAATCATAGAGACATATGCAGTGTATTTGCATCATATCAACTGTCGTACCTATCTGAGTATCTAATTACATGTAGACAGATGTTTGTCTTATGTGACTTTTTTCATTTTTGTGTGTATAACGTGGTAACTCATTTTATCAAGTCATTACAAGGTGTCTGTCCCCTTTTTGAGAGGGTGAAGACTTTATTTTAGCCCTCTGATAATATCTTAGAAGACTAGGCTAGGGAAAGCTTTGTCCTAGAGAAGAATTAAAGAGAAAACACATTCTCATTTATTCCTGTCTGGTGGTGGTGTAACATTTGTTTCAGATTGGGTGTGCAGTAAAGAAGTTGTTCAGGTTGGAAGAAAACTAGAGAAAGAGGTTTTATCTCGTAGGCCTTTTCTATGGTGAAGGAGAACTGCTTAAATCTGAAAAGGCAAAATTAATCCGAGGATGACAAGTAAATGATTTGCCATGAGTGGGGGGAGGCGGCTCTGGCAGTGAGTTTGAGAAGCCAGAGAGGAAACCTTGCATGTGAATGCTTACAGTTCAAAAGCTACTGAGGAGGGATGAGGCTTGACTTAAAATATTGCTTAATGGTGTTACATGGGACTTAAGAGGGAAAAGACAGATGTACTGGGAGTTACTTATGTTTGTCCCCCTTTTATCAGTCTAGAGAATCTGAAACAGAAAGTGAATGGATGAGAGGAAAGACAGGACCACAGGATGGTGGTGAGGCACCGGAGGAGAAATGGCATAGCTCTGTTCTTTCTTCATTATAATAAAGAAATTGGGGATGAATGCCTTAGCACTGGAAGCCATCTTTATGATGGCCTTAGTTCCTGAGGAGTTAATCTCAAATTCTAATCCTTAGTCCCAAACATTTCTACCTCCTACACAATAAACCTCACTGTTCTTCTGGCAATTACACAGTCTGTCAGAAGACAGGCACTAACCACAATCTTTTGCTGAATGCCTTCTTGATCAGAGGATTTACAGCCTTAAATGATCCATTTGCTCATTGGCCTGAGCCACCTATATAACTGAAGATAAGGTTCAAGTCCCTGGACTTAATTTGATCGTATGGGCTGAGCAGCATAGAAAAACATAAGAGTTGGATGTCATCAGAATAACCCAAGCTGGCCAGCTGATGGGCAGAAGCACTATATACAGTTGATATTTGCTTATAGGAAAAGGTTTGTTTGCTGCTTTGCCCTTGCTCTGGGGGAGAGTAACTTTAAGCAAAGATGTAGTTTCTTGAAGCATCAGCTGAGATGAAATCCCTACTCTTGTTATACAGAGGCAGTTCCTGAGCAAAACAAAAGAGAGGAATGCAAAATAATATATTTTTCAGATCAGAAACTGGAAAAGACACCAAATCCTCATTTTTCTCTTTCAGGTTTCCCTCGTCTTACCCTTCTCATCCCTCACACCCAGGAGTATCATCAAAGCAAATGAAGATTTCAGGGGGTTGCGAGTCTGCGGTACTTCTAACATTATTTTCCCCCACCCTTACTGCCCTCAGAAGGGGGTTAAGTTCTCAGACTCACAACTTATTAACAGAGCTCAGATCTCCCGCCCTCACATATCCTGATTGATGATGTTCTGTGGCAAAGATGAGCCCTCGTGATTCCAAGCCAGCCTGCTGGCTTCAGCCAGGCCAGAGGAGACATGCCAGGAAACAACCACCACATATGCCTCACTCTGGGGACCATCCTGTTCTGTGCAAGCATTCAGGTAGCCTGTAATAGAAACTGCAATGTTTTCTCTCTGTTCTGTGCTCTGCCAGACACCAGCTGTTGTGGTTTAACCCCAAATGGTAACCGGAACACACAGCCGCTCTCTCACCCCTCCCCTCCCCAATGGGGTGAGAAGGAGAATTGGAGAGAGAGAGCTTGCAGGTTGAGATAAAAACACTTTACCAGAACAGCAAAGGGAAAGATAAAACTATATTAATTATAAAAATAATGCATAAGGATAATAGAATATATAAAATGAACAATGCACAATTTCTCACCACTGGCGAGCAACACAGCCCATCCCGAGCAGCAGCCAGGAGCAGGGGTATTCCCCCCCAGCCATCCCAGAACAGCAAGTTCCACAGAGAGCGCAAGGGAACAAACAGCTGAATAAATGATCAAACAGGCCCAAATGAAATAAAACAAAAAATAAGGTAACAAAAAGGGAATATGAACAGAACACAAATCAAACAAGGAAGCAGAGCGAGGGGGCAATGCCTGACCCTCCCTTACCCCGGCCATGCCGTCTATGGTATGGAACACTCCTTTGGCCAGTTTAGATCAACTCTTCTGGCTGTGCCCTCCCGAGTGTTTGCACCTGCACATCAGCAAAGCTTGGGAAACTGCAAAATGTCCTTGATCCTTCAGCAGCAACGAACAGCAGCAGCGCGCTGTCACCATGTTTCACATACTAAACCGAAAACATAGGAGCTGCTGAGAACAAAACTAGCTCCATCCTCGCTGAAACCAGGACACCAGCACAAACATCCCTTAGGTGAGAAATGAGGCAGGATGATAGCCCATAGGATCTGTGTCAAATGGCCTCAAGCTGCACCAGGGGAGGTTTAGGTTAGATATTAGGAAAAACTTCTTCACCGAAAGGGTGGTCAGGCATTGGAACAGGCTGCCCAGGGAAGTGGTTGAGTCTCCATCCCTGAAGGTATTTAAAGAACGGACAGATGCGGTGCTTGAGGGCATGGTATAGATGGACTTGGCAGTGATGCGTTAACGGTTGGACTCGATGACCTTAAGGGTCTTTTCCAACCTTGACAATTCTATGATTCTATGATTCTCCTCCCATGCGTGTGCCGGCACATGCACACACACAAACCCTGCAGATGACCCCTTTGTATCTGGCAGCAAGGTGGGTCCCAGGATGTGTGTGCTACAAACAAGATGCAATGAGAGCAAGCTCTAGGAGGACCTTCAGAGAGGGTACTGAAGTGCCTGCGGACACGCGCAGGAGGGTGCCTGTGCGAATGCAGCTGAGGCAGCCTAGAGAATTTCTCCGGACAAGTGGTGGAGACTCACAGGACACTGGACATTTAGATAGTCCTTGAGAAGAGGAAGTTGCCAAAACTATACAGGGATGTCCAGTTCAACACTACAAAACCACAAAACTCCCAAGTCCCTGCACCCAGCTGAGTGCTCTGGCAGCTCCCTGGCACCATACTGGCATAAGACCCAGGCCTCCTGTGCCCCTTGCTTTTCGCAGGAGAAAGCCTAAACACACAGGGAGCTGCAGAGAGCTCTGCTCTGGGTGATCTGGGAACTTGAATATCAGGGTTTGCCCTGATCATACGAGGTTGTTACTTTAGAGGCAGCTTAAGTGTCCTGCCCTGAACCACAAAATAAGCCTGTAGACCCTGATCACTGGGTCATCACAAGCCAAGGTTGGTGCTTCAGTTGCATAACCAGGTTTTTTTTGTGTTACTTAAGGTAAGTTAACAGATACCTTCAACTAAAATGTGTGGGGGCTTGATTTCAGAGCTGTGAAAGATTGTCTTTTTTTCTTTTTTTGTTCTTTTTTTTTTTTTTTTTTTAAAAAGAAAACCCTCATCAGACTCCCATAAAGTAGAAACGGCTAAGGTGATTTTCTCCAACTTCACTACATGAGTCACACTTGGATTGACACTAAACATCAGCTTAAAGGGAATTATTTTGAAAGTTATAATGGTGTTTCAAAATGAAAGCCTCCTACAACTTTAACTAGAAAATCATGACTGATGCCTTTAGTACAATTAAATGAAGCATTTCAGAAACTTCCACAGTATAAGTGATGAATGAAATGAAAAATCACAGCCCATTGAACTTTTGATACCACTATATTAAAACAAAGTATCTTTAGGGAATAGCTGTTTAAAGGTGTTGATATTTATGTCCCGCTCTTTCTTCCTTGAATAGAAACTATTTAAACATACTATCTCCAGACAAAGCACTTAAGGAACAACGCCCTCTAGAATACTTCTTCCCTCCTCCCTCTTCTTTCTCTTCTCTCTGAAGAGACAGGAAAAATCCTGGGAGGACCTTGTCCAAATTCTCCTATTTGCTTCTCCATGACAGTAACTTTGCAGGAGCCCTAACAAACAGCTATACAGTGATTATGGGTGAATCTCAATAGGAAACTAATCTACTTGGACATTTTTGGCTTTGTCCATAGCTGTATTGGCCTGAAGGCAGACTTGAATTTGTCAGAAATCACACAAATATTTTGCTATGTTCCGTTGGGTCAGGTATGTAAAAATTGTAAATGTTCACCTCAAGTTTAAATTTTCTGCTGAAGCTCAGCAGG
>JMFS01115268.1:0-35428 GCA_000699545.1 Podiceps cristatus
CCCGCTCCGCTTTCGGACGCCAACCCCAGGGGAAGTACCCAAAACGAGCATGGAGACGGGCAGCGAAGGTGCCGGTGGTTAAGGGGTCGGAGGGGACCGAGTTGCTGAAATGACGGGTTTGGGGAGGGTGCGAGGTCTGCCCTGCCTTCTCATCACTTCGGCTGCAAAGCTCCACCTGAATGGGTTCACGTTAGGACACTGCCTGGTGGCAGCGATCACTCACAGACTCCAACGAGAAGACAATTATTCATCGCTAATCTTTAAAAACAAGGCAAAGCCGCCCGGGCGAGTGCTCTGTCTCATGCAGAACTGAGGTGGCTGCTGGGGCTCTGCAGCCGCCAGCGAGCACTTCCCAGGGCCGGTTTGCTGCCTTGCGTGGGCCACCGCAGCAGCACCCGGCCCCCCCCTGGGATCCCTCACCAGGAGGGGCCTTGTGCTTTTCAGAACTTTCATTTCACCCTTATACAATGTATCCCTTCTGGTCTGCTGGTGGTGCTGGGCTGTGCTTTAGCCGTTAGTTTACGGAGCATACGACAGGGAGGTGGAGGGTGGGCTCTTGCACCAGCACTTAGTTTCTAGTAAAATTGCAGAAGACTTATTTAATAGGATTTTAGTGGGCATTATAACATTTCCTAGCAGGCATAGTGAATACATTTGATACACTCGGGCTATATTAATTATTCTGCCTTTTCTCCAGATGGAAAAATAAACTGGCAAACAAGCAGGACCTTTCCTGGCAGAGGAAGAGGAGCCAAGAGAATGGACTAAAAGCGAACACCCTTACAGGTAGAAAACAGAGTGCGCCAGCCTTTCCTCCTCATGCCAACATCAGTGGGGGCAGCGTGCTGTTTCCCCTCTTCTAGGATCCTCTGACATGCTTATCCTAGCGTCCCCACCTCAGACAGACAACTAACGCTTTTTGAAAACTAGCCCTATTTTGACTGTGGGCTGTAGTGCTGTACTATTAGCCTACTACACTTCCAGGTGGCTCTGTCCTGAAAATTGTGAAGTACTTCCAAAGTGTTATACTATTATTGTTGCACTGTTATTTTGCCGAGTCCTTAGCATCAGGATATCCTGACTCTTGGAACAAAGGGGTTAAGAACAAAGAAAACAAATAGATGATGTTCAGTACAGCAGCACAAGCATTAACACATTCATACAATGTATGGTTATAAGTTTGTTGGAAGGGCAAATTTTACTGTTTTTAAGTTCATACGGCTTCTTGCGATATTTTTGTTTTTTCATATTGGTGTGTGTTGTGTAATTACTTTTTAAAGCAATGTAGTTCCTGTTAGAGAGGGATAAACTAGGCAACTGAAGACCAAAAGACTTAGAAGACCACTTGCCTACTGGGTGAGTTAAACCTGATACCCCAACTACTTCATTTTGGTTTTGAGCTACAAGGAGTTGCAGTAGCTTTTTTTTTTTTTTTTTTCCCAGTTATTGTTTTTGATCTTTGTTTACCTCTGCATGTCCTGCTCCCTGCTGGGAAAAAGAGCAGAAGTGCTGGAGTGCTGTGAAAGAAAGGCACTTGTGGCACTTGTAGCTTCACTGGATGCAAAAAGTGCCTGACATCTTGGAAGGGAATGGATTCACAGATGGCCAGTCCAATTTTTAGATGCATATCTGAACATATAGGTCTTTAAACAAACTTCACCACCAACCCTCTTGATAGCATCAATAGCAATCTTCTGAGTTTTCAAAGTCTACACTACCTTTTTATATCCTTAAAACTGTGCAAAGTTTTGTGCCAACTGTAGCTGGGTTACTTGGATGTACCTGCCTCGTGGATGGGATGAGGCAGTCAGAACTGAAGCATTCATTGTTGTATTTTGTCTTCACTTAGGGTTTTACAGGTGCAAAGCAGGAGGCCATTCAAATACCAAACTGAAACTGTGGTCTATTATAGTTTTAGTATTTCAAGAATCTATGTGATAAACCTAAATGGCAGTATGTATTTTTTTTTTTTTTTTTTTTTTTTTCTGGGAAAAATAGTGGCAAATGAAAGGAACAGCTCTTGATAGCCTGGAGTTTTGTTTTGTTTTTTCCTGCTTTCTGGCCAGTTTAAGGATCATCACTTGTGAATTAAAAAACCCCAAATTGTATAAAAGTGTTGCCTGGCATTAATGGGTATGTCTGTAAATTAATACATCTTACTCTTACTAAACTTGTGCTTCACAGTTATACTACAATTCAGTGATTACTTATCCTTAATTCATCCAAGATTTTGCTGTTACTGACTGACTTCCCTTTTGTCTTTTTTATTGTAAGAATGGAGCCAGGTAAGAGCTGCTCGCAGGAAAGCCTGGAAGATAGATATTTGATTATGAGGTTTTTCAGCATCAAAAATCAGCTGTAGCATCACTCTCAGAGACGTTTAAGAGACAAAATGCTCAGATTTTGCAGGTTATCTGTTTCTCTGATTTCGGTTGTGCTGTGACGATTTACCCAACTTGAAGATGTGACCTCAATGTAGTGCTTTTCATGGCGCTTGAGAAAAGCCATCAGAATTAAAACATAACATACTCCTACACAGCAATGTACCCAGCCATTTGTGAGTGCATTTTAAACAATCCTTGAGCAAGCTCAGCTCACCTAAAGCTTCTCTTTTGCGTTCTCACTTCCAGCCAGACTTGAAGGCAATCTTTCAACAGAGATGAATGGCTGTATTGCTGCTAACTGCGTTTCTCTCTGACTCAAAGAACCTGAAGTGATTACAAGAGAAATGTAAATGTATTATCCCTGGCCCTCATTTGTCCCGAGAAGCCACGCCAACGAAAAGGCGAACCCAGTCTGATCTGAAAACCTGACACGGCCGTGATGCATATTTTCACAGGTAGACACAAGTGGAAAAGACTTGAGGAAAGGAATACTGTGGTGGGAGAAAAGGGAAGGGAGTAAGCTGACAGATTAATAGCTGGTATTTCATAATTGGTGTCTCTTAAAAAGTTTTACTCGTTTGCTTATTCACTCCAAAGTTATGTACTAAGAGGAGCAGCAGCAGAATTGCATGCCAGATGGTAGAGGAAGTGCCTCGTGTATCTTCCCAGTCTACTGAAGCCTGCAGGGCCATCGTTACCCACTGCTCTGGTTTTCATTGCAAGTCCCTTTCTTCCCCTTTTTCCTTTTCCTTCCTTCAAAGAAAAAGGAGGGAGGGAGAAAGAGAAAAATAAAAAAAAAGAAAAGCCATGTTTTAAACTGGCAATAGCACCATCCTTTTGGCTTTGAGCTACCCTGTCCTGTGCCAAATGTACTGTCTCCAGCAGCTCTCCCACAACAAATCAGTCCAGACACACAAAAGCTGCAAAAAAAGAATGGTGAAGAAAGATCCTTGATTCTCCTGCTTCACCCCCACAGGCTTTTCCTTTTGCTTCCCTCCCCAAGCTTCATTCCCCAGCAATGACCTCCTGCTTGCCAGTACTGTAAGTGATACTGGGACCTCCAGCCTGCAACTTTGCTGACAGCTTCCTTAGAGTACAGGCGTCTTTGCCTTTCTGTATTAACAGAGGATTGTAAAAGAGAAGTTACAGTCTATTATTCCCGTCACTTCTATCTGATAGCCAATGTCTGAACAAAATGGCTCATAAATTAGGAGCAGATTCATTGCTATTGGAAACTCTATTTTTTTATCTAACCCACATCACTACCTTGTGTCACAACTTACTAAGAGTACGTTCCCAAACACCTAAAAAGATTCTATATTGCCTATTTATACAGTACAGTATTAAAAAAAATTGGAAAAAGACTGTCAACTTTTTAAAGTGCTTAGCAAACATTAAGTACTGCAAATGTAGAGGCCAGTTTCAAAGACTATCAGATACCGATTTTTAGAATGCGAAAGCACGTGTCTTTAGATGGCACTCATTAGCAGAATCATCTTAAATCGGTAGTCACTTATGAGAAGTATGCCTTTGCCTCTGTCCTAGGGGTCGCAGAGTCCTATGGAGACAATTGGCCAGGCTGTTGCCTGGGGTCAGAGCCAAGTTATGACACCATCAATGGGATCAAGTTTTAGAAGCCTTCAGGGGTGTGATGTGAGTTTGAGATAAAAGAGAAGATTGCAAATGCTGGGGCACAGTTGTTACACAAAAATTTAAAAAAACCCAAGTGTGCTACACATTTGCAGGGCAGCCTAAAAGGGGCAATAGAGAAAACAAGAATATGAGTGTCCAGAAGGGACAAGGGAACAGAGTGCCTAAGAGGCTTGGAGAATATGACAGAAGAAATATAAGCAGGCAGAGTTATGCAGAGCTTGCAAGAATTTTTCCAATGACCTCCTGGAAGGTTTTTTTTTTTTTTCATTGCTTTAAAAATCTTAGTCTATTTTTCTCATTTTTTGCCTCACATTTGTCTCATTCCAGATGTCTATTATTTTTAATTTTATTCTTACTAACAAGAACAATTACTCTTAGTTATCTTTATCATTGCCATTACTTTATTAAATATGAATAATTTTGTACTTATTTGGGGACAGTCACTATGTCTTTGCTCTAGAGTGGACGTACTAAATTCTATAAACTCTATCTCAGAAGTTTTGTCCCCAATTCTGATGTTATTTTAAAAATTTTACTATTTTACAAATTTTACTTTTTTTGACGCATACTCAAGGTACATAGCAGGAGGTTTTTTCATCTTCTACCTTTTCACTGTCAAGAGTAGTGAAATAGATTTCTAAGGGAACGATAGGATGTACTACTTGTTATTGCCTGAGTTGTGCACAGCATCATTCCTGGAGAGCCTCACCTCAGGGAAATGTTGAAGACAGGCAGTGGTGTTCTATGGGTTCACAGTAATCTTTTGGTGGTTGTTGTCAGTCAGTTGGACTCCTTGGAAAAACATTCTGGAAACAGAGGACTGAGGATTGCTTGTGTTCTGTAGGGCAAGGAGCCAATTTCTTTTTCATTCTTAACACATGTGAGATATAGCACATTTTTATGATTAACAATTTGTACTACTAACTAAGCAAAAATGTTTGTGGTAAAGGAATAAACAGAAGTCCATAACTAATTGGAAACAGTGAGGTTGTGTAATTTTTCCATTGCCTGCTTTGGAAAATTAAAAGCTCAGCATACTGAGTCTGATGCTGGAAATCTCCCACAGTACACGGTGAAATTCTATGTGGCTTTAAAGGAAATAATAGATAACAGATAATAGAGTCATCTTACCTTAATAACCAATAGAAGAAAATAATAACGGTAACCTGGAGGAGAAGTAAGAAGGGAATTGCCAGCACTATATTTAACAGTGTTGCACAATGTGCCTGACGGACTCCATTACTTTATCTCCTCCCTCAATTCTTACATGCAAGCCAGGTTTACCTGAGCCAAGGTAAAGTCACGAGATTTAAGAAAAACTCATTACCATCCCAAAAGAAGCTGTTACACAGTGATCATTGCAATGATTTTGCAACCGATGCTTAATAATGAACTAGGGTAATGGAGTGGGAGGTTAAGAACACCGGATTTAATTGAAAATGTAGGTAGAAGTAAGGTAGGCAGAAAATAATAACCTATTATACGAGACAGTGGAAATGCTAGTCATCGTCATTATATAATAACCCTATAACAAGAATAACTGCAGCATCCTGCAGGATTCCTTTTTGTGAATAGAACAGACTAGAATAGGAGAAAAACAGAGCAGAAAAAGGGACTAACCAGATGAGAGACGCGTATCCCTTAAATATATAACTAAGTAACTGAATAGCCTCAATGGATTCAAAAGGATTACTGCCGTCTTTAAAGCTGAGTGTGTTCATACATATTTTCTAAGTTGGGACATAAGTATCTGAAAATCATGGCAGCAGTTCGAAAGATGAGAGATGCGCCACATTTGAAATGTTTCTTCTTTCACCTATTACCTTAATGAGACGGCATGAGTAGCTGTATAGACTACGGTATCTTTACTTCTTATGGCATATGGAAAAGACTTGCAACTATGATTTTGTGTTTTCCTGTCTTTTGAAATTATGAATTATGAATAAAGTGAGTAGCCAAAAAATCTGCATTAGGTGATACCTAGTTTAAATTTTTGTCAAAGAAAGCATAGTACAGTAAGAATAAATGGGGCATAAATATCATGATATGTATAGAAGAATAATGGGGCTTGCTCCTTCACAGGTATCACACGATCTAATAATTTTTCCTTTTAGCTTTCAAAATGGAGAGGAAATAATATTTGAATAGGAAAAGAAGCACTTTTAAAAATAAAATGAATACATCTTTCTTAACTTTTTAAACTTAGATATTTGATGTCTGCACATATTAATATTGCAGAGTATCTACTCCTTGTAATTCTTCAGTTTTTGTCTAGTGACTTTAATGGTGAATTTACCTCTGTGCGTAATCCTGTTTAGACCCTATAATGAGCATTAGGATGGCATAGGTTAGGGATAGGCCTTGTGCAGACCTCCCTCAAATTTATTCCCATTTGCAGTGCAAGAGTAAACTAATACAACCACATTGGATTTTGCCCAAGGCCATGTACATCTGATTGCAGACTTGTTATTAGCAGTGACTAAATAAGTTTGATACCTCGCTTAGGTTTAGGCCACTAAATTATAGCCGAACAAATACAGATGTGAATTTCAGATGAAATATCTATGGTACTTTGCCTGTCTTTATTCTGCGTGCACATCAGCTTTCCGATGATGTGCATACCCCAAAGCTGAGGTTATTTGCCCTCCCACAGAAGTCCTATGGCTTCATTTCCCTCTTTGCATCTTGCATGACAGCAGCGAGTGCTTTGCTGCAGGGATGGACAGGAGATACAGCTGGGAAGTCGTGGGAAAGGTCTAACAGCAATGCACAAACATCCTAGTGATAAACTAAGCTCCCCCTGACCTACTTTTTCATGACTGAAAAATCAGGCCATATTTGCTGTAATCAAGCTCTTTGCATTTCTTACAAATGCATTTGTGTATATGTAGCTCCACCAGTGTCAGCAGCTTTGGAGCTCTGCTGTCACCCCTGTGCTGGCATTTTATTACCATGCTATCAAGCCCCATTGATAATCACGCAAACACATGTCAGTTCTTTTTCTTCACTACAGCTTCCACTCGAAATGTATTTTTGATGATAATGCTGCAGAAAGAAAAAAACTCTGAGTAGATAGCCTAGGAGGAAAAGCTGTCTCTAACTCATTAAAGGCATCCACTAGACCTGCAGATGGAGGGGAGGCTTTCTGGAAAAGCTGTCTCTTTCAGACTTGTTTGGGCAGACTGCTCTCAGTAATGCAGTTCCAGCAGCAGTACGCTTTTCAAGATATCCTGACCATATGTAAAACCGTAAATGTTTTCCAATGTTTCCTAAGATATCTGTTACGTGTTTTTTTTTTTTTTTGTTTTTTTTTTTTTTTTTAATCCAGGCAGTCACATCATTTTGAAGGGGTCTGCACAGCTCTTATGACAGCAATATTCATTTAGATACATGGTACTTGTATGAGAAATTATTTTTAAAAAATCCTTAATTGATCAAAAGCTTAGAAAAAGAGGAAAGCTTTCAGTTTATTTTGGTAAGATGGTCATGCAAATACTGTACTATATACGGATTTTTTTGCCAGAGCTTAACCACACATTAAAATGTGCGCTTTGGTCATGGTATTGACATCCATAAATATCTCTTTCCATCAGCAGCAATGTGATTTCAGAAGTTTTCAGGTGTGATAGTCAGGACAAAATTTCTGTCTCCCTTTCACTCTCTATTCAATACTAGGGACTATATTTGCCTGTGCTCGATCTATTTTTCTGAGGTCTGCAATATCATATGCCAAGTCAATTAGAAGACATCACTGGTTCCTTAATCTCACAGTTTTAAGGCTTTTGGGTTACTCTCTTTAGCTTGCCTTCTGCTGACAGGGATCCTCTAGAAAGAACAAGAAAACGATTTTCAGCCACATTTGGGTGGGATGAGAGAGCTAAACATAACAGTGATTGCTCCCACAAACATTTTCTGCCACCCGCAGTTGCAGTCTGAAGATGCTTAATTCAGAAGCTCAGATCCTTAGAACGGCAGGCACCGCCTTCTCTCTATAAGCATGGGCTTGGAAAAGTGTCACTCTTTTTTTGAAGTCTGCAAAGTCCTGATTGTGCTCAGAGAAGCTGACTGAAGGAGATTGCTATTTGTCTCCATTAGCCAAGGAAAGAAAGTTTCGGTGCTCAAGGGAGCACTGAACTTCCCAGGAAAACTGCGCCCCCCAGTTCTGTATTTACTTTCCATACAGCTCTGTTCATGATCTTGAGTGCTTTGAAAAGTGGAGATGTTACAGAGTGTTTGTAACTGTGTCTCAAAATCAGAGTTAAAAAAAAGTCCAAACGATGGTCTATTCTACCTTCTTGCTAATGCTGGCTTGCTTTTATTGGAATATTACGCATATACTAAATGAGTTAAAAGGGCTTCTGTCATTTTTATCAGGGGTTTCTCATGCACTTCAATGAAACCCATTACATAGTTTTTGCTGTTATTTTTAAAGCATAATATCAATGTTCAAGTAATACCACATGAAATTATTTTCAGCCACCATTAACTTTGGCTTTTCAGAAAGGGAAAGAAATCCTTCAGTATTTCCAACTTCAGCTGGAACATTGGCACAGGAAACAATTTAGCGGGGCTAGCGTGCAAGGAAGTGATGTAACTTTTACCAGATTGTGTGACTGTGTGGAAAAAAAATCAGACATCAGTTGGCCTGTCTCCACTAGTGATTAAACCACTAGTTTCCTATGCCAATGAATTGGAAAATAAACTGCATCTCCTTTGCTGACACTTGTCATCTACATCAGCTCGTTTTTTAACAGCTAAATCTCAGGTTTCCAACTTTGCTATCACATGTGCTTGTATCACTCCAATAGGAAATACTTATTTAAGTCTCATTTTTGCATGAACATAAACTTCCTTTTCTAGGCACAGCATAAACAGAAGTGCATGCTCATACTCTAGGGCTGCCTGCTGGTTCCTTATTATTTTCTTCTAAAAAGCACAGTTCCTTAGTTCAGAATACAATTGCTAACATAATAAAAATGATGTTAGCAGTAGCAAGTTGGAAAGCAGAATTTGTTTTATGAAAATGTCAGACTTTGTTTTTATTAGAAATTAGAGGTCAAACCCAAATGTCCATCAGGCAGAATTTAAAAATTTGCAGTAAATTACTTCTGAGTTGGTCTTTTTTGTATTTTTTTGTTTGTTTTGTTTTTTTCCTTTTCCTTTTGATGTAGTGAGTATTCTGTTGAGATAATTTCAAAACATTGCATTAGAATAACAGATCCTATAACCTGATATTTGAATAACATTTAACCTGGTATTTGAATAACATTTGAATGAACATGTTAGAATATTAAAGTCTAAATAAATTAACAAAATAGTAGCGAAGGAAAATTACCAGAAAGGTCAGAATGTAATGCTGGTTGTTTTCTTAACGAAATGAGAAATGAGAAGCAACTTTCAGACAAAAAATGTTAATAAAATTTTTTTTAGAAATAAAAAAAAAAAACCTATAACACTGCCTTTTCAAGGCAAAATAACTCCACTGAAAAATTTTCAGCTTGCTGTAGCTATCTTATTGAACATTTTCTATCTGAAAGTGTGTGGAAGCAAGAGCAAGCACAGGACAATGTGAATGCAAGAATGAGAATGCATTTAGGTAAAGAGCTCAATGGCTTGCAGATGTCTCGTGTGTGGCACAGAAGAGATAGGAAGACCTGATAGCATCTCTGTAGCGCTCAAAGATCTTTGAACCAACAGTGGTAAAAAACCAGCCTTAGCAGCAATGGAGTTAATGTCCTTTCCTGTGGCTGGGACCAGTGGGACATGATGTACCGTGGTAAGAGGAACTGGCAGAAATTTCCCTGTTGAAGCAATATTAAACTATGGAGAGATGAACAGGAGAGAATGAGTGGTAAAAGAGAACTATATATGTTCAGTGATTGGTAGCTATTTACGATGCTTGCTTACATCTGTTTTATAAAAAAGATAATGAAAGAAAGAGACATTCATTAAACAGGTGATAGTTGGTCTAGATAAGGTGAAAAATAGTAACTTTGTATATTATATATTTAAATCTTAAAGGCAAATAGACATTTTATTTAACATGTACATCAATTTTAAGTTATTTTTGTGATTTCCCTGCAGCATAAAGCCAAATATAACTTTCCTAATTGCCTGCCTTTTTTTTTTTTTTTTTCTTTATTACCAAATGACAATATACCTCAGTGTGTATGTGGGAGTACAAATCATTTTGGATTAGATCAGTGTGATAACAGATGTCTGTGTGGTTGGAGCCTTGTTTTACTAGCTGTTACATGGACAGGTCCTAATTATCATTCAAAGGTCAGTGTAAGAAACAGGGAGACTTCTACAATGCTGACTTTAGATACTCAGCTTGGCTTGGTTAGTTACTTTACTAACTTAAATTAGAATGAGACAGTCACCAAGGGTACAATTCAAAGCACTCAAATTAGCCTTCTACTCTGAATCGCCGTGTCACAGAGCCTGTGTCTTCCATTCAACTCAAAGAAGAGCCATGGGGAAAAAGCTAGATAGCAGGCAAGCTTAACCAGGCAAGTTTTGTGCTGACGTTTGGGTAAGCTGCTTGCACCCTAAATTACAGTAATGCACAGTGGAGCAGCGTTTGGCACAGACCAAATGTCCTAAATTATAACAGTTGCTGTTTAACAATTGTTTAGTAGAATTCATCACATCTTTGGTAGAAATCCATACAACCAACCTTTCTTTTTTCTTGTTTTGATGTTCAAAATATTCCATTGCTTTCTAAATAAATAAATATTGGAGTCTGCATGTCAGTTTCTGCTGAGATCAGAAGTGGATGGATGAGAGCCGTGCAGAAAGTGCTACCCTTTGGTTGTTTCCAGGGAGGAGAATCTCATGACAAAATTATGATCTTAGGCTTTCTGTCTGAATTCCAAGGTGCCAAGATAAATTGAAACAAACGTTCAGAATTTTATTTTTTTTATAAAATGGACTCACCAAAGCTTTTGAGGTTTGCCTGTTACCTATTTAAACATATCAGCAGTATTGCTTGAAAAGTATAGATTCTTCAAATTAAAACTTTGAAGCTCTAGAAAACAACAATGATAATGGCTGTATGGATATTTGTAAGTTAAAAGAATAACTAAACCATTGTCGTTTTGGGCAGTTTTCACAATATCTGTTCTTATCTATGGGTTTTCACTGTATTAATGTCATTTTTTCTCTTCTCTTGTCCTTTATACTGTTCTTATGGGAAAATAAACTGTGATTTTGTAATGGTCTTACATCTCTACAGATGTCAGCTCAAGAGTAGCCAAAAGATCTGCCACACATTACACATACTCTTAAAAAGTACTGCACTTCTTTTCTGAGCAGATACGAATTCAGCTCCCTGGTCTATCACATTGCCTGGTGATACTAAGAAATTAGTTTTAGTAACTCTGGCTGTATCTAAGTTGCCTAAACTCAGGAGTTCCTCCTGGTTCCAGGGCTGGCGATGTGAGACAACTCAGGCCTAGGATGAGATCTGGAGCCTACTTCTCCTTTCTCTCTGCCCCCCTGATTTCTCTGGGAAGAAGTCCAGGGACGCAAGCTGCAAAAGCACCATACTGCACTGTATAATGTTGGTTGATTAGGAAACCAGAACTAAGTGGCTTGTGGTGTCTTATACCTGCCACATTGTATAGCTGCAACTGTTCTCTTATGGCTGGTATGGGGATAGTGTTACCTTTCTTCAAAGGAAGAAAGCAATCATAAACGTTTGGAATAATGAACCTTTAGCATACTGTAGTAACTCTTCTTAGATACTTACATGTGTTTTTAAGGATCTGGTCTCAACCACGGACTATCAAGATTTATAGCTATCACCTGGTCACCCTCGGGGTTTAAGAGCAATTGGCAAGACAGTACAAGTAACAAATACGTGTTGAAATGTAACACTGTTAGCCGGGTTCAGAAATGGTGGTGTTGTTTTCAGGGAGCCGAGTAGGAGTTCATCGCTTTGCAAATGCCTCTGAGTCATGCCAGGTAGCCCTGGCAGCCCTGCATGACCTTGGGAAGTGCTGCATCCCCAGCTAACCTCCAGGCCTGAGCGCCTCGGTTTGCAGGACGTGTAAGCAGCCTTCCCTTGGGCCAGGTGTGGGCAGGGACGGAGAACTTGCAACCACCCCTGAAGTCCTCAGCAGGTGCATATTCAAGAGGTGTTAGACGTGTCCAGCCATCTTATTGTCCAGTCCACTTATTATTGACAAAAGGCGAATCTGTAGTTGCTTTTATTCTGAAGAAGTATTTAAAAGATTTTTTTTTCTATCCACATTTGAACGTGTTTTTTTCTTTTATTATTTGCGTTGTCTTGCCAATAACATCTAGGCTATTAGGTGAGAGGACAGTTGCAAACTAGGGTAGTAGTTATAAGCTCTGCTGTAAACCCATAGCTGAAGTGTGAACACTACTGAAAAGGCCTGGATATAAACACTATTTGTATCTATGTAACTTGAATATATTATGAGGGAAAATTTAAAATGGTGTGGCCAAAACAATATTTTGGTCAGAAAAGTGGGATAAGGACCAAATGTAAGAATCATCTTTCAGAGCCACAAGTAACAAAGATCTCAGTTACTTTATCCCCTATATTGTCTGGGACAAGTAACTTCCCTTAATTTAACACAGGGATGAGTACTTACCTAATTACACCATGGCTGATGGAGGAACAGAAAGGTGACAGCTGGCAGCCACAGCCCACACTTGCAGCCTAGCCCATGTTGGGCCAAGCTGTGGGCCCAGCTGAAGGCTGAGATGCTCTGGAAGCAAGATGTGCTCAGAAATTACCCTGCCTGGCATTATCATCAGCACTGCCTGCTGCAGCACTGAAAGCAGCCACAATTGATCCTGGCCTTTCCACCTACACACTGAAAAAATAGTGTTGGCGTTAAGGCAAGCCAATTTGCTCTGCATCCTAAGTGAAGGGATGTGCACCTCTGAGAGGAGCTGATGCTTGAGCGCCTTTCAACTTTAGTTGAACTGTATGAAGAGCTGTGAAACAATAAGGCAGGGAGGTAGAAATTCCTGTGTGTGATTCTTCTGCTCCAGCTGTGTGTGGCCTTGGGTGAGAAGGACATCTTCCCATCTCATCTCATGGAAAGCTGTCATTCTTAATATCTCTACACAATTTCTATGCGTTTCTTTCACATACGTTATTCTCCACATGACAGAAGATACTTCATTTTGTTGTTAATTTTGGCTAAGAATTTACATAAAACTCCTCTAATTGTGCTAGGCTAAAAAGCATTTAAATATATTAAATTCCTTTTAATTATGAATAAGTAGGCTTTAAAACCTAGAAGTGGCAGGTTTACAAGAGGACTGCTCATTTGAGTGTCCTGATTCCAGACAATCCAGTTAGAAGCATTCAAAATTTTCAGGAACTAATGATTAAGTATCATCTGACTAAGAAGGATATCTTTTTAATATGTTGCACATTGGTATCATAAAATCATAGCCTGAGGTTTTAAGTTATGATGGAAAAGATATAATAGCTGAGTAAAAGGTATCATCGTTCCTTAAAGAGCCAAATTTCCTTTTTAAATATGTTGTATCATGTTTCTTGGCTGGACTAATTCCTCCCATGCCATGGAATGTTCTCTACATTCACGGAGCATGTCCAATTTAACGATTTTTCTCTATTATACCATGTAAAATGCCTTTTACATACACAATGTAGTACTTTGCATTTGCTTAGTACTGCACAATGAGCATTGTATGTTTTCTAGAAACACCCACTCCCTCTAATCCTCATGTATGTGAAGTAGGTATGTGTGCACACATAGAAAGACAAGGCGAACGTGTACTCACTCCCACACAGGCAGATGTGGGACATTGAGAATTAAACCCATAAATATCAGGAAATATGCAACCCTCTCTTTATGCTCTGCCTGAATTACCTCTGATAATTTTTAAAAAATAAAAATTGGACAGCAGCTGCATCAACTGTTTTAAAATTCACTTAATTATTCTATAATCAGAAGTGGCTGTTTTTAAACATAACTCCTCAGTAGATGGGCATCAGAATGTTTTGAGTAGGCAAGTGAAAAGTGTCTTGTGCATCTGATTCTTCATATTTGTGAGCTCTCTCAAAGTCTTATTACTCTCTCTTATTATTCTTCCTCCTCACAGAGAAGGAAACCCTTGAGCTACTCATTCTTGGGTCCCTTCTACTTAACCAATAGAAATAGTTAATTTGATGAATGTAAGGTATTTACATTGCTCTACTATGAGATGAAATGAGCTCTGAAAATGCCTCTGTCTGTTGACTGTCAGGAAGCCTAAAATATAAACATTCTTATTGTGGAAACACAAAAGTACAAAAGAGGTAAGGAGAAAGCATGCTGCTCCCCCAGCGATGCCGTGTGCTATCTGTGAAGATAATTTACCACTCTTGAGTATTGTGCAATATAAATTCCTTGCTTAGAGCAGAGATCCCTCATTTGTACTCTTCAGCCACTTCTTCCAATGCCTGTTACCTATTCCTGCCTGCCTTCTTTCCTTTTCCTAGATGAAATTCCTTCTTAAGCAGTAATTTAATGCAATAAGAGAATATAGTCAAAGTCTTCAGAACTATGAGATTTTTTAATTATAAAGTTCCATAATTTCTTTTGTAAATTTATTTAATATGTTGGATCTATGCATGAAAAAATATGCATGAAAATATGTTGGATCTATGCATAAAACATGACTAAACAAGCCTAGGATCTATATGAGTCTTGATATTTTGGCTCAGTATCAGTCTCTTACAAACTTTTTCCCACTTCAGTCACCCAAAACAATCTAGAACTTCAGCCAGGGTTGTCTATTTCCATATGCAGCCTAGGCCAGGAAAAGAGCTTACAACCATTAACAGCTACTCCATAATGCTAAAACAACAGAATTAATTATCTTCAAAGAACTCTGGTAGATTTTTTTTTTCCCTATGTAAGCCTAAGGAATTGCATCAAATGCCATTTAGATAGCCCAAGTTTCAGTGGACAATTAATGACAGAAACAGTAATTACAGGAAAGGCTACCTCAAAGAGCCCGAGTTCCACATCAGTAACGAACTGTTACTGATGGATCAAGAAGATAAGGCTACCTTTACGGAAAAACGGGAAAGGGTCTAAAAACAGATATTCCTGTTAACAATGGGAAAATATCTGGAGAAAAGCCAAAGCCTCATTTATTTGTGCAGCCTTTAGGGAAGAAAGTATTGTAATGTATGGTTGCCATGCTAAGAATATGAAAAAGCAAATGAGCAACCAAGAGGCTGTTCAAACAGAAATGTATCTTTAAAGGTAGCATATAACATTTACGTGATGTTTTTGCAATGCTTATATGGGTGGCTTGCGGATGTTTCTAATGAGAAACACAACAGTGTGTGTCAGCATAAGAAAGAGAGAGAGAGAGCACAGTAAAGAATCTGACTTCCTATCCCATGACTGAGCAAAGCAACGAAGGAGGAGAGATCAATTTTCTGGTGCCAGGAGATGTGAGGGAGAAGGCCGCTGGGATCTGCAGCTGGCCCGAGCCAGAGGAATTACTTTGTTTGGTGCAACTTTGTGAGCTTTCATGTGTTTGTTTCCCTGGGGGCAGGAGCTAAAACCTGTTGTGATGTGATAGTCCTGGAGTTCCTGGAAGCAGGAGATAGCCCACCAGATGACTAACTGCCTCAGCACACTGGGGTGGCTGAGCTAGTTACTTCCTAGAATCTCCTGGGTCGGTCAATGGGCGATGTGATAAAAAATCCCACTATAGTTCCAAGGGGATGATTAGGACTGCCGGGACCCAGGTCTAATGCAATTTCAGCAGAGGGATGGCTGAGCAGCGGAGAGCAGAAGCAGGGACAAGAGGTTAGTGAGGACAGGAGCAGCAGACTGCCTAGGTCTTGTGAGGTTTCCCACCATTTGGGCAGCCTGAGGTCAGCTGAAAGTGGCAAATTCGGGCACAGTTAATGATTGGCCCCACCTGTACATCAGCTGGAATTCTTTTATTGCACTTGTAGGGTGAAACAGGCAGAACTTGATGGTAACAGCAGGGATTCACTACAGCTGCTCTCTGCTGGCTGGAACTAGGGCTAGACCTAGTCCTCTGCATCTGTTGGGGGAATATACATGTTCCTCGCTATTGTCAAGGGACAACTTCCTGGACTTGTGAATTAGGAGAGTCTAAGTTTTACCCTACCACAGCAGTGAAATTCCAAGTGTGCTGGGTCTGTAATTTAACAACAGTCACGAAGCCAGTAAGTCGCAGCTTTGTTTAAGTAAGACCTGGTTAGGTCACATCTCTTAAAAGTAAATGAATAGGAAAGATTAAAGTGGATTCAACAGTGAATTATTATCTTTGACCGCATACTATCAACTAGATGGCCTTATACCTTTAAATCTGGGATAATTATGGCTTTCTCCAACAATATCCAATTACATGACGAATAACCTTGGCGTCTAAGGCAGGAACCTCTGATATGCGTCACTTCTTACCTCAAGAAGACTGTTTATCAGAGTTATCAGCGCTGGCTGCTGAAAAATCAGCCTGCTATTGTTACACTCCCATTCAGAGCACGCTGTCTTCCAAAACATCCGAGCAGACCTGACAGACTGATGGCTGGGAGTACTTTGACTGACTCTACTAGAGGGAACTCCTGGGGGGGAATAAACCAACTGCATTCATTGCACTTCTTCCTTTATAGTGTCTGATAATGTAGCTGGGGAATGCAGGGGCAGCAAATACATATAGGAAATCTTCAGTGCATGTTTCTGATCTGCCCTGATTTTATTCCAGGTTCTTGTTAATGCCAGTAGTTCCATAGTACAGAGACAGAGATATCTTGCACTGTGAAAAAATTGTCTTTTATGTACTGGAATCAATCACACTCAAGTACTGTGAAGCGTTACATTTCTGATTAGCCTTAGATCCCATAAGCAATAAAGACTGAAAATTGTTATTAGAACAACAGGTGTTATCATTAAAATGCTTCCTAAGACTAGATTAGAAGTTGACATGAATGAAGTTTGTACAATAACATCTTGTACTGTGTTAGAATAAGAACAATCTCTATAAAGCAGAAAAACAAGGCATGAATTTCATTACAACATTCTTTGGGTTATTCTTTAATAGAAATAGCTATTTGATATATTCTGTATTTAGCAATTTAGCTATATAATGTGCTAATTTTCTGGGGATTTGCATTTAATATATTTAAATGTGGTTTAAATTTTGGGTTATTGCTTTAAAAACATCAACTGTTAGAAAGAAAAATTATCTTCCCAGCCCTCTGCCAGAAAAAGAGCAGCCTTGGACTCATGGTTAATAAAACTTTTGTTAATAATTAAAGAATGTTGATAATTAGAAGCAGCCTACAGCTACTATGCATGGATACTACAGATGAGACCTGTCGGTCTCTGTTTCTTACTGACTGTGATAACATGGCACAGGTCATCAAGATGTTAAGGACTAGATACAAAAAATGTTCCTGAAATAGGATTTAGGAATTCCAAATAGGATTTGTGCTTAAATCCAAGGGTAAGACTGAAAACTCCCACTTAGCTTTTGCTTGACATTGGAAATGCTTTGACACTGTGCCTGTTGCAAATTTCTTGCTTTGCTTATTTGCTTTTTAACCTTAAAACCCAGTCTCTAAAAGATTTGAGTGTGAGCATGCTCTAAAGCACTTCGGATTGGGGCAGGGCAGAGAAGCCATTGCTGCTTTCATGTTTCCATCCTATTTGCATCCAGATATGAGACATTCATCTACTAGATCCCCTTGGGTTCACTCCAGTCAGCATTCTCAGCAAGTGCCAGGTACAGGGTGAGGCTCATCGCAGGCTCTACTGGTGACCATTACAAAATAGGACCAGGAGAAAAAGAAGTGCCTTTTTGTTATATAACAATAAAACTGCATGTGGAATTTATATAGCAGTTTAGCATTTCCATCAGTTATCCATAAAATGGGGGATGCAGATTAAATTTCATTGTCTGCCAGGAGGGATGCTTCTCCCAGAGCTTGTAGCTCCCAGCAGAACGCTTTGCCTGGAGTGTTAGGTGTGCTCAGCAGAAACAGCCTGTCTATGCAAAAAAGAACTCAAGGTTTGTTGTGTATGTGTGTGAAAGAGTGAAATGGCTTTGTAGTGTAATGGTTATGACATTCACCTAGGATGGGGGAGAATGGGGATCTTGTCTATGCTTCACAGTCTGCTTTTGCATTTTGTTAAATGACTTCCACGGGGACTCCTGGTTCAGTGACCACAGTGTAGAAGGGATTTTAATTGGAGCAGATTATGCTGTAATTTTAAAATTTAATTTATTTTTGCCTTTTAAAGTCAGGTTTGGTTTTTTTTTTTTTTTTTTTTTAACTCAGTTTAACTCATTTAAACTCAGTTTACAGTAGCTCTCTGTGGTTTAACAGTTGGTCAGGTGCTTGTGAGACAAATGAAATGCAGGAGTGAGAGTCCTCAAGTGAACAGGGACTGTTTGTCATTAGTTTGTTCGTATTCTTTTTCTAATTGGCTGATAAGCTATATCCAGATGCTTTCAAATCCCCACTGGGATTGGAGTGACTGTTTCAATACTTCATAACTCTAGAAGACAGAACCTGCCCCTTCCCTGTTCTAGTGTTGCTGCTTTATTTAGTGGATACATATTTGAGTTTCCCCTTTGAATTGACATTTGCACTTCTCAGGCACTCTGAGACCCAGACACAAATTGCTGTGATATTTCACCTAGGAGAAATTACAAATAACTTTCCAAAGCCTTGCATTACACACCACCCAATACTTTTGGGTAACTTTATGAAGACAGGGGAAAATGTAGACGAAAAACTGAGACAGATGCACTCATTTTGATGGCCTGGCTTTGGGAAACTTGATTAAAAACAGCTTCCCCCTTTCCCCGCCTTATAGTCAAAAGGTAACTGGCAAGTGTTTGTGCACCAGCACTCACGGGAGAAGGCAGCCTGGAACATGGGAGCGGGTGTTGCCTTGGCTAACCTGAAACGGAGGGAGGATGACTAAAATCCTCCCTCGTTCTCGTCTCTTGCCCAATTAAATCCAATTTAGAATAAAGTGTTGCTACACATCGCGCCAGCAATTAAAGGGATTAAAAAACTGACTTCTTTTACAACTGAAGAAGTCCTTTTTTAGAGTACCGTAATAACTGCTTTTACAAAAGAGATGCCACAGGATCAGCAGTGAGCAGAGGGCGTTAAGAGCAGAGTTTTGTATCGTGTCGAGCAGGCAGCTCCTCTGTCAGCAGGACACCCTCACAAGCCACACAACAGCACTGAGCTACAGTTGACACAGGCACTTTCTACATCAGCTCCATCGCTCCCATTATGTCATCCACGGACATGAGTTAACCCAACTCCATCAGGTAAGTTACTGCCGCAAAGCAGAGTCACTGCATTTGGGTAAAGATCTTACTTATGGGCTCTAAGTAAATAAGCTCAATCAAGAAACATAGTAGAAAACTAGACTTTTGGCTACAAAATGTTTTTATCAAAAAGTTTCTGAATTCCACAGGGATTGTTTCTATTTGTCAGAGCAATTCAGAGCTCATTTTCTCCCACAAACAAAAATTCAGTTTCCATCTGGAAATAACTTGATTCAGAGATGCCATAGGGTTTCCTCAGGTGAGCCTTAGCGTGTCTGTCTCGTTATCCCATGTTCTTCTGTGACAGGCTGCTCAGCCAAGCTGTGTCTGCTGTGAGGTGTCACCAGGGGCTCCTGTCATACGCTGGAGTAACTCAGCAAGGGACACAGTGACGCACATCCCACATAAAAGCCTGAACTGTACAGACCTTCAACGACTGTGTCTGTAAAACACGACAGCAGCTTTTCTGATTCTAAGGCTTGTTACCAACCAGCGGTTTTCTACTAAAAATTATTGGATTTAAGTCTTAAGCCTTTGTCTTTTACTGAAATGTAATTACACTCTCTAATTTCAGGAAGACAATTTTTGTCAAACATTTCTGAAGAAACTCTTCCTCCAGCCAGCTTAGATGCACACTGGTTATCAGAGGCAGGCAAGTTTTTGAGTAGAAGAGAAGCAGGCGTAGCGGCAGGAGAAATAAAGACAGGAGCTGAATGATGGGCCCTGCCCAGGTGAACCTGTACTTCTGGTGTTGCTCCTACCGAGGGAGTTAAATGTGTCCATAATGTGAGATCCCGCAGCACATCTTGTTACTCTTGAGGCAGCTTCAGCAAGAATCTAGAAACCAGACGGACAAAGGTGCTAGTAGTTTAGTAATTCCTGCAGATGATCTTCCCATGTCGGGGAAGAAGCTTTCTGGCAGGACAGTGTTAGAGGGATTTGTGCTGTTCCCTCTTCAGAGCCTGTTTTGCAGAGGGAGGGCTTGAGGCTGCACAGCTGCCAGCCTAAAACCTTTCTAGATTTACTACTGGAAATTCACTTAAAATGAAACATCAGCAACGCCCTCCCCCCAACAAAGATTAAGAACAAAAAATGTCAAGTAGGAAATGTTCAGGGTGATGAGAGAATCGTGGTGCTTCTGATTAAAATCAAAATCAAACTCTCCCCCATCCCACCCTAGGATTTCAGAAAGCTTTCCAGCACACATCTGCCTCCAGTTTCCTCTTTGTTTATTCAGTCATCAATTATCAAGAGACTTTTTGTTTTGTCTCAATGAGCTGCACAATTTGAAGCAACTGTGGTATCTAAGATGGTTCTGCCTAAATCAAACACAGATTCCTTCATGGCACAGAGAAACTGGATTGGATTAAAATACAAATATCCAAAACCAACAGAATTTTCTCTCTGAGCTGTTCTGAGGGTTATTATAATGTCATTTTTCCCCGTGAAACAAATAATACACAGACTTCAAAAGCCCTGAGTGTTGTTCTCAAACAACAGGAAATAAATGAGATTAGACATCTTGATTTGTGATGCTTCCATTCCTTCTTTTTAAGAAAAGGAGAATATGTTAATAATTAAAGTCACGCGAACTCGGATTCTTTCGGCTCCTAAAATATTATGACATGCACTTGCCTAAGAGCCCTCTAGGACAAATGTGCCATGACAGCAATTTCACTTGCGCCTTGGAAGCGGTAGCTCCCTGGACTTATTATTACCTCTGATTAAACTAGTGGATTAATGCTTGTTATGCTCTCTGCTGATAGCAAGAAATTACAATGGAGCATCTGCCATTCATCTTCCCTTTCCAGCAGGGCTCTGTCAGTGACTGCTGTTGTTGCTACATCATGTAGCTACTAACCGAGGACTTGAATAATTTATGCTACCCCTTAGCTTACTTTCACATCCTCGCAGCTCCTTCCATAGGAGCAGTCTCGTAGTGATTTTAATTGCATATTCACAGAATGGCTGGGTGTATTTGCAACTCTTTGAGGTTTCAAAGCAAAGCCAAACAATACCACTTTAACAATGATTTTGTTGTGTGGCAGATACTGACCTGAGTTGGTAAATATAAAATGATGGATACTGATAGGTAAAGAAATTTGGTTTCATTACAAAATCTTTGCAGGGCAGTTAGAGCTGAGGGAGGTAAAATTTCTGTCTTTTTCTTAGACAAGCAGTGACCTGTCTCTTGACAAATGCCCATCTCAGTGATCAAAGTGCCAAAGCACATTCTGGGACATTGACAAAGTGCCCAGTCATGTACCTTAACTATAAATTTGTCTTCCTACTTTTGTATAAACCTGAAATACAGCTCATGGAATGAAAATGCACAGGCTTCTTTTAAAGATGATGTTCAAGATTTCATATAGTATTTAGTAACAAAAACAACAATAAGAAAAAAGTACTTGTATCTATATAGGCTATCTTTACATACTGTTATCTAACTGGCTGAAAGATGCTGAAAATATGTATCTTTTCTTCTGTCAACATGGTAATATCTTTCTTGTTACAATAATGTTATACAATTTTGATGCCAGTTTATTACACTATTTTCAGAGGGAGAAGTCAATTATAAGCCACTAATCCTTGCTTCTGCTAAGAAATGTGTACTAATAAAGTGTACGATGCCAGTATTTTTGAGTTTTTCATTAGCACACTCTGTTATGAAATGAAAAGATATTACAATATTAATTTTGTAATATTTTACAAATTTGCAATAAATTACAATTAAATTTTCTTGTATACACATGAATAAAATGTATCTCACTATTATATGACAATAAACAAAGCTCTGGTGTATTAATAGTTCCTTTGAATTAAATGTTCAATTACATTTGCTCTGAATTAATCTATAAACTCAGTGTGATATCCTGACCAAGAGTTAAAAGGCATCTTACCTTAAGGTTTCAAAGTGGATAGTATTTCACATTGGATTAAATCACATTTGCCATTCCCCATAAATGTGTCCTCATTTCAGAGTATAAGACAAACACCCGATAAAGTTTTAGGTTCCATGCACAAATGGATGGCGTGTGTACTGGAAGCAGGAAAATGATATCCAGGAAAACACAAGCTTACAACCTGTCATAAATTCCAATTTATCTACATCCTCTGCATCCTCAGTTAAATCTTAACTGAGCTCAATGGTCCTGAAGGCAAGGTGGGGGTACAGAAATCTGCATGTTAGAGCGGCTGTTGGGCTGAAGTCACAACTTCAGGTAGCACAAGAAGAGCAGATTGGTAGAGTTAAAACAACCACTGCTCAGGACCCGATGTCTGCATCGTACATACTTTGCAGGATTCTGCTTGGATTATTTCTAATATATTTTCATGGACTAAATGTCTTCTTGCAGCTAGAATGCACTAGAGGTGCTCCCAGAGCACATGGTTTACTCTGTGTCATATGCTCCATAAATGAAAACCAATGTTTGCAGTAAATGGGGATAGCAGCTCAAAACCACACTCCTGATCTGACCTAAAACACTAATGTAGACGCACTCTTTATGGGGTTATAGAGTACCCTTCTTAAAAATTTTACCATGGGATGAAATGTGTATTTTAAATGGTATGAAAATTGAAGCTATATTTCACATACTAATGGCTGAATTCAGTCTTCACATCCAAACATTTCATGATACAGTCAGATTTTCTGCCCACAGGGCAATGTGACCATCAGGCCAATCTGGACCCCTTAAGCATCTGGAAAATCTTTTATCATACTGTCAAATTACTTTATCCAACTAAAATTCAGGAGCTATTCAGATGTCAGAAGAGGTCCTGCAACTATGTCACAGGGTGAGAGAGAGAAATTAAGACTTCACAAAGGCAATGGGGAAAAGAATTCAATTAATAAAATCAATTTGCTATCTACATTACTACAAATATGCTGAGAACTTAGAAATTGCTCTTATATTAAAAACCAATTAATTATCTTACAGATGAGGTTGATTAGCCTAATTTTCTATTATCCCCCATACTTTACAGCTTTGAACACCATGAAAAACAAATGTCTGTACTCCAGGAGGAAGATTAATGTCCTCCAAAGACTTGCATCCACACTTCAGCTTCCTTAGCAGTCGATGGGGAGAAACAGGCATGCTCTGAGTAGGCTTCCTCAGACCAGTTTTAGACGTCTATTTTGCAATGAGCTGAGTCTTAAGGAAGCACCTCTTTCTCATTCTTTTCAACTACAAAAGGGAAGATTAGAAAGTGGTTGTAGACTTAAAAAAAAAAATATATTTTTTTTTTTTTTTACAGATGTAAAAGATCCCAACTATCTTCAGTGTTATTTTATCTGCAGAGTGAGAGGAAAGCCCTATAAGGGAAATCCAGTAAGAACACTCTCTGGACCTTTCTGTATAAAAATACAGTAATCTCTTGAAACAGGTATTTGAGATTCAGAAATTCTGTTTCTTGTTGCTAAATCGAGTTCTCGTCATTTACTACCAATATTCATAGTCACACTCCATGATTTCATAAGCCCAGAGTCTCAAGTATTTGGATCAGATCAACGCTTGAGTATGCACAGCGCTAGACACTGTGACCGACCCTGGCACGGGAATTTATTTCAGCCTACGCATTTTTTGGCTTCAGTGAGAATATGTAAATACATGCTTAAGTAGTTTGATGATCAAGGGATGATCTAAGAGATCAACTTAATGCTTTAAGAAGTACAAGACACAAGAAAACAACATCTTGTCATTAAAAATTATAATTAAAAAAAAAAAAGTAGAAAAAGGAAGCTAAAACCTTAAAGAAAAGCTAGCTACCTAGCTAGCAAGGGCAAAAAACAGCAAGCATTTGATTTTGTGGGTTTTTCTTTTGTATACTAAAGGTGAAAAAAAATCCTACAAATAATATATTCCCAATTCTCAGTAAGAATGGTAGAATTACAACATTTCAGAACAGCAAAAAATTTTAGCTCCAGAATACAGTGAGATGGTCTCTGAAATATAGAGCAGAGAAGAATATAGGAAAATGCATTCTTAAACTGAGAAGTTTATGAATATTTACAGCCAGGAACTGAGTGCTTGAAAGCACAGGAAGTCTATGGGTTTCTCTGACATAAATCACTCTTACTAAGGGTAGCTACACAGTAATCTATAGGAAGTTGCTCAGACTGTGAAATTGCAAGGTATCACCAAGTAATAATTAAAGAAACAAAGATTAATTGCTAGATATGAGCTCAAACCACAAAATATGAATTTGAACCATTTAAACCAAAGTTTGGAAACTTTACATATGAAGAATTTGTTATGTTATCATGAAAGCATGGCTGGTTGCAAAACTGTGGATAAGTGTTTTCCTCTCCAATTTGGTCCCATTAATATATCTATTAATTGTTTCTTTCCTCCCCTTCCCTTTTTTGAAAGAAAGTTATTACAGCAGTATGGTTAGTCACAGCAATTTTCTGTACAGCTAGTACTTTGGGTGAACACATCCCACTCATAACAGTTTGGACAAAGAAGATGAGAAATGTGCATGCAGTCCATGTTTAGGCACGAGGTTAGGCACGAGGAAAAATCAAACTGTGAGGCAGCAGACTGAATAGGCACTTGAAATCTTTTTTCCAACAGGGGATCAGCAATAACTCATGTGACAAATACCATGAAATAAGATATGAGATCATCTTCAGTAAATCAATCAAGCAACTGTTTCTCTGCTTTAGCTAAGAAGTGCTTATTTAAAAAAAAAAAAAAAAAAAAAGATCTGGGAAACAAAACTCAGGATTCTCCTTGTCTTACATGTGTATGCTCCCCTAGATGAGGTGTAAGTCATAGGCCTATTTGTTATCCTCCTGGAGCCATACTCAGCATTTTTCCTTGTGCAGGGTCAATAGGTGGAACAGAAAGCACCTAACCCCAGCCTGTGTTGCCTTTAGTTTGGGGGGTAAGAAAAAAAGTGGGTGCTGTGGGCTTTAACTACTTAAAGGCGATGAAAGCCCAGAATTGAAAGCTTAAATTTTCACTAGATTATTACATAAATGGGCAGCAGAATACAATCCTTCTGTCTGCAGCATGCTTTGGGCAAAAAGGGAGGTACTTCTTGGCTTTGTACTGCACTATATTTCTTAGTATTTGTAGCTGTGCTTTGAAAGCATCTGCTGGCGAGGACTTACAAACTTGTGTTTTTTCTAAATGTGATATGTGGTGAGATTCTCAGCCAAGTCAAAAAGCCTTTCTGATAGAAAGAGAAGCTGAAGAATCTGGGGTTTGGGGTATTTTTAGTTGGGGGGAGGGCGCACTTTTTAATCATCTCTTGAGCTTTGGTATCTCAACTGGATCCCATGGTCCCAATGAATGGCTTTTGTAGATATGGGCAACACAGTAACTTTCCCTTCTAGATATGTGTTTATATCATATAGATGGTGTCAAATCCTAATCTATGATTTCCTCATTATTGTGTTCCCTCTAAGTCCCCTGACATTCTCCGTCTCTCTCCTGCACCAAACTCAGATACAGAATAAAACTATATATGGTTCAAGTTAATGTTTAAGTGATAGGAAAAAAACCCCAAAACCCAAACAGAAATTACATTTAGAAAAGTCTTTTATTGGCCTACTCAAAATGCCAAGGCCAGCTTTTGTCTCCTTCAGCACCCTTTGGAAAGGTAGAATACTGCAAGACAAGTGAATTCAGTCTGACTTGATTTACAGGACAGAACAGGATAAACAGGTGGTCACTGTCAGTCAGCTACCAGGCTATATAATTACCTTAAATAACAATTAAATCAAAACTACTGCAATAATAAGATGGCATTAGAGAACTGCTCTTTAAAATATACTAAGGACATGAGAATTTTCAATTTATTTTATCTTTTTTATAGTTTCTTAACCAAATTAATCAAATAGTCATGAAACTAGAAGATGGATTTGATATTTACATTCTTTGGGGTTTTGGGCATGAATCTCACAATAGTAAAGACAAAGAGTTCCTACTTTTTTCACATGAAACCGTAACACAGTGCTGAAGTGGCATAGTGACGGCATGTATACACTGCAAACTCCTTGACAAAGGAGCCTCTGTTGCGGCCTCGTGCCCACTGGTGTGCCACTGCCTGTGTCCGAGCTGCTCTCAAATGTAGGCAGCCTGGAATCTCGACTGGGGCCTTCCAGATAAAGCACGGGGTGCGGAGTGATGCACCGAGTCTTTAGCCTCCTCTGTACCACTATGGCAAACAAATCATGAGTGTTCTTGGAGAAAACAGGTGAGATTTAGAAAGTATTGCATTTCAGTAAGAAACAGTCAACTGGGGGAGGAAGTCTCGAGAAATATGAAGGAGCAATAAGCCTCTATTTTGACAGTGGTAAGGTCACAGAGATACCACTTTTTAATGTGTTTACAAGCATACTTGCAAGATCAGGAGTTGAGTCTTATTTTTAAATTGAGTTAATACACTGGAATGATATTTTAGGGGTGGGGGTGGAAGGAGAAAATATTAGAAGCTATTTGAAAATCTCTAGCTTTTGCCTACTCATTTGGGTAGAAGAACTACAGTTCCAGAAATCTTATCTACATCATACTGTTCTCATTAGAATAAATTGTTGGTAGAGACACTTTCATTGGCAGTTACAGTATAAAATATAAGTGAAAAGCTTATAGTGTGGGTTTATATGTTTAGATTTGAATTTATCTACATTAACAAGATATCAAAAAAAGACATAGTGTTTATCTTTCTGTATTCATTCACACCATCGCTTTATAGTGCAAAAAAACCTGCTTCCCTTCATCCTGTGTTGCAAGCTGCTCATGGAATAGAAACCTATCTTTTTGTAGCAGACATCCTAAGCCTCCCCACTCCCACTGCTATAAAGTTCTGAGTAATCCTGACAGGCAGCATGGCAATGAGTGTAGATTTCTTGATAGTCACAGTGGATTTTAGGCCTTTTTCCCATAAAAACACTGCTTAATTTTACAAAGATTAATTCATGTGCTTATTGTCATGCTATTTGCACAGATAGACTACTTAGTCTGCAATAAGGTCAAGTGCACGTGTAAGTCTTCGAATGACTGGGATATAAATAGTCTGTATATTTGGCTATTTAGAACACCATTGCTCATCTATGCCTATCAGTTTCAGTAGAAGTTTTGCGTGTGCAAGAGATACAGGGTCACGTTTCAAATGATGTCAGTGAGGGCTCCAGAAAGCTTTGCAAAACTGCAAGGCTTGACCAGTGCAGAACTGTGTGACTAGCTGCCTCTTTTTCTTCTCCCACCACTTCAGAGCAAATTGACACATTTAACTATTCCTCAGTGTTTTATTTTTCCCGCTAAGTTATATGGTTATTTACCTGATTAGGTTTCTCAAAGTAAATTTTAATAGATTTCCCTCCCCAGCGAAGGTGAGTTCAGCAGTTACGTAAGGCAGAGGCCAGCCAGAGCCTTGCCAGTGCCCCTCCGTCCTGGCTTTCAACACAGTTGTTATTCCAGTAATGTCTCTCTCTCTTAAACTGCAGATGTCAACTCTGTTCAAATGTGTGGTGGTTTTCTGCTGTGGGCAAAGAGCCACCAAGACTGAAGCTGGATTTACGAAACTCATTTCATGGCCAAATGCTGATTCTTTTAACCATAACCCTCCACAGGTAATAAAAGGCAGAAGTATGTCACAAAGCAGCTTTTATTTTTTTTTTTTTGGGGGGGGGCGGGCAGTGGTGGTGGTGGTGGTGTGGTGTGTGGAGAAATAGGCACCCCCCTGTGCTGGAATATGAAAAAGTTTGTTGCCCTAAAGCAACAAAGTTATGTTCTAGTAGTCTGGGGAAGAAAAAAAAGAACAGTTCCAACTCCCACTTTTTTTTTTTTTTTGATTGCTTTTTTCTCGGATGAATTTTAAATGGCTATTTGTGAGGAAACTACTTTTATTCCAAACAAGGATTCATCTGTCTGCTTTTGCAAGGATTAAGTCTACACCAAAAGGGAAACAAAACACACCCGCATTATTCCTGTCTGTGTGGAATTTACAATAATGAAAAGAAAGCACCTCAGCCGTTTGCCATGGGGCATCTGGAAGGCTTGTGTTTTCATCCTACTAACTAGCTCCTTAAGGAGGGGAATTCATATTTCCCCTGGAAAAATCTCCTCAGAGTTGTCCAGCAAGAGATGTGACCCCTTCAAAATCTACCCAGTGTTCACTAAGGAGTAAAGACCAAATCCAGTGGTGGAAGACTGGTTACTAGAGTAAATAAAATACATAACTTGCTTTTATCATCCATCCCCCTTACTCCACTGTCATCAGTAAGGTTGAACAGATTAAAACTGATGGGATCATTTAATTTTGTATGTGTTAGGGGGAGTGCAGCTGCCTACTTTCTATACAGCAATTATTAAGGATAACTCTATTCTGTAAAAACTGGTATTTATTTATGCATTGAAGTTTCTCTTCTAGTTAGCAGACCTTCTTTCTTCTGTACTAATCCTAGAACCTGATATGAGAACATTACTCTTTCTAGGATAACTTCATAAAACTCAGTGCTCTGCTATGTAGAGGTTACTGAGTTAGCTTTGCATGAGCTTGTTAAAATGTGAGAGCTGGTTAAGTTGCCTTAACTTTGGGCTCTTCCAAGCTAGTATGCAATTCTTCCCAGCAAAGTTAATTAGCTTAGGCATCCAACCAGCAATTTTCACAGCAAACTACCCCAATTATCTCTGCATGATATGACATTGTGTCATGTCTGAGCCTAGAATTTGTCTGTCTACATATGGGAAAAATTAACCACAGGTTGTGCCTCTGAAAATAGCAGTGGGTGCTCTAGGGAGAGGGATAGTTCCCTTCTACCTTTCATAATACAAATATCTGGACTGATAACCGCATAGGTAGTACCTTGCTATGTGCTCAATTTTTGTGCCAACTATCGTTTTTTTAAGTAAAAATCATAATAAGTAAAGGGCATGAGGAGCCCAGGGTTCTAAGTTCCAGAATGTAGCATAAAGCAAAAGCTTTTTGACATCCAGTTCAGCATTATCTAGCAATTTTGTCGCGGTCGAGTGCCCTCACTAACTTGATAACTGCTCTGATTTAAACAGAACAGTGCAGGTTTTTCACCCAGCACTGAAAGTGCTGGTGAGCTACCAGTGGCCACGGAGAGACTGGAAGATTCAAGGGAAACTGCTGACATCACACTTTTATCATCAGTGTCGTATTTTTATGACCTGCATTATTATAGTACTTCAGCTTCTCATTGTACTTAGAAATTTATTTTTCTTGTTCCTGAGATGTGAGGGAGTGCTTCTCTTCTCATTTTTCAAAGGACAATGGATGTGCAGGGATGTTTAAAGCCTTAGCCAATGCTGGGCTTAAGAAATCTGTGATAGATTTGGGATCTGAACACTGATCTTTAAAAGGCTAAGGTGGGCCACTGAACAACCTTCTCCTTTGGTGTCTGTCACAAAAGTTGTATTGCTTTAACTAGTATAATATATAGAAGTGTAAAGAAACCAGCATAATATAAAGCATAAGAGAGAGAACATCATTTTCTCTAAGAACTTTAGTACACGTAATTACATTGATAATAAGCATATCCTGGGCAGAGTGCATAGTTATTATCTATTATATCCTCAGGAAGCACCACTAAGTGACCATTTAATTTATTTGTTCAAGTTAATTTACACACTTAGATTATAGATATCCATCACTCCAATGCTGAAAGCTGAGGCATTAAACTGATTCTCACGCTCTTAACCTCAGGTTAAGCAATAGATAGTCAGTCCATTGAAAAGTTACCATTGTAAGCATTTAGGCATTTCTTTATCTATTATTTCCTGCTTTCCAGCAAGAAGATAGTAACAGAGTAGATTTTCACTCCAAACCTCTCTTCCTCAGCCTTTATAGAAAAGGAACCTTATCCATATAATCCATGCTACCTCAAGGAAAGTAGACACATAGTAGCAAGTGTAGCATTGGTCCAAAAAACTTTAAATTTGAAGCTAACCAAGAACCAGTAGTATAACTGCAGACCTTTTCCGACAAAACCAGCTGTTACCATTTTAGAGTACTACTTGATAATGTACAATTCCAAGCATGGACTGATTGTGCGTCAAAGATCCCCAAAGGAACACAGTTACTACTCCAGACTCCCGTGTTTCTTTTCTTACTAGATAATTATCCTCTTGCAGTTGCTGGGACTTGCCCTCTAGATTTCTGTCAGCACTGTGTCACTGTTACAGCAAATGACAGCGCGACTGTCTCAGCACATTTCAAAGACCACGGAGTCAAGAAAGACGTCCCTCTCTGAAGGCACGTTGTGCTTTGTTCACTAGTTACACCCACAGACGTTATAATGTCAGCTTTGCATTGATCAGTGACAAACTTTGTGTTTCATGCTCCTGGAAACTCAATTCCCTTGTAAAATCAGAAATTGGACACTACATGACGCATTCAGTACAAAGTCTTAGACCTTTTAGGTTGCATGATTTCTGGCTCCTGCTCTTTTGTAGAGAGTTCAGTATGAAAGGAGAGGTACCAGAATGGAAGCCCTCTGGCTTTATAGCACTACCAGAACCACACACGTTACTGTGATAAATCAAGACAGGGGAGATACTGTTTCCCGTAGTTGCCCTCAGAGCAACCATATCATGCTAGTTTCTACTTCCCGTACCTCTTACAGGGCCAGTTGTGGGATATCCACCTGCACTTAGAATAACCTCAGCTCTGTACATGATTTGAGATACCTTGGGGTGACATGTAATATCCTATATTATATATGACACTGCCATTCTTAATTTGCTAGAGACACTGAAGAATAATAATAGCAGGCAAAATATTTTTAAATAGAAGAGGTGTAACCACTGAGAGACAGTCACACCTTTGGCCTGACCCAGTGGAGTAATTTTGACATTCTTAGCAGTTTCCTTACAGAGCACAGCATATGTTTTCATTCTTGTTTATGCATATACTGTAAGACATAGGTAAGAATACATGTAATGAAAGATCTGCTCACTGCTTCTAAAGAATCATTTGCATTAAGGATGATGCCAAACTCCCAATTTTGGACTGACTTGTTATAAAAATGCCAAACCAAATGATGAACCAACCTGTGCAGAAGAGAAGACTTTCATCTTCAGGTCTTTTGTTTGTTCGCAACTACAGTGTCCCCCCTCCCCACCTCCTTTTTTTTTTTTTAAAAAAAAAAAAAAAATTTCTCCTAATGGATAATAACATTTGCATGGATATAACTTCCTTAGAACTAGGGTATTATAAACTCAATGGTATTTAAGCTGTAGATTATAATTGGCATGATAAAGGATCACAAGTGTATCTTTTCTGTCAGCTTGTTCCATTAAGAACCTCTAACCATGGATCATTGATGTAACAGATCATTATGGCCCATTGTGTCAGTTCATCTGTTGGGATCTGTGCACTATAAGCATGACAGATTTCCTCTGCAGCAATTATAGTCTATTGTGACAATAGGATTTAATGAATATAAACAACAAACCACATAATCTGTTATTACAGAACACAGCTATGCACCCAGATGGGAATTAAGTTCCTAGACATTGCCAGTTGCAGTTTTTAAAACTGTAACCATTTCGGTTACAATTTTGTGTTATTAGATGCAACACTAATTTACAGCATACATTTATCTCAACCTTGGCAGGTAAAAGGTCTTCAGAATTTGAAGCCTAATCCTGCAAGTGTTCCATGATTTCAGTTTTTTCTGAGTAAACGTTATCTTTTAGGTTTTTAGACACTTACTCCCTGTGTTTCACTATGATACTAATCATGCTGTTAATGTTTCAGTACTAGCATTGTAGATGAAACAAGCAAATACAATAAAATTGGTCACAGAAATTAATGAAACGTACCAGAACATTCTTGTATTGTTTCCAACAAATAGACGCTTATGCTTAATATTAATTTTTACAAATGATGGGCAAAGTGCAACACTAGTGCAGATCTGTAAAATCACAGTGATTGAAATTTTACTGATTGATGCAGCTGAAAGTCTGACCTAGAGGATCTCTTTCAAAGTACAGAATTTCAGATTTTGAATATGAGTTCTGGACTTGACTACATCAGAGGTTACAATTACAGTGTTTGTGCAGCTATATTTTCATCTATGTAGATTAGCACTACTGGAATATATATCTCCTTTGTTTCAATAACTGAAAATTCACCGTAAATAATACATTAATAAGGACTACATGTAAATGAGCTATGTAAATACCACTGTGAATCATCACGGTCATTATCATGTGTTTTCGAAAAGAAATCTTTGATTAAATGTACTTAGACACACTTCTTGTATCAAAAGGGGAAAAGACTCTTACCCTTACCTAGCATGCGAACACATTTGGCATTCTGGTCAGGACTATCAAATGAGATTTCTCCGCACCTCTGGAAAAAAAAAAAAAAAAAAAAAAAAAGGATATATTTGGTTAAAGACTCTGTGGTAGTATCCCTGCCCTTGTCCTCTGAAACCTCTGTTTATGTTTTGTAACTAAAGATGTGCAAAGACACATTGTAAAAATGTCAAAATCAAAAGATTTTTGAGTAGCCAAAGTTTGAGGAAGAATGGACGTTGCTAATGTGCAAGGATGAGTCAACGCTGTATTCCAGGGTATTCACCAAGAAAAACCTCAAGCTGACACCTGTTACCTTTGTATCTATGGCTTAAGTTACTACCTGATCCACATTATTGCTTGTTACCATCAGACTCAATGATACAGGAGGCCTCATTTACCACTGGTAGACATTGCAGCCCTCTCCAGTGTACTGATTTAGTTGTCACATGGCTGCACCCTAAACAGGATCTCTGAGGTGATCCAGTTGAAAACAAAATAAACAGCTATGTTGATCCAACAATTTGTATTTCTGTAAAATGAACTTATTTAAAAAAAAACTCACAGAGCTTAAGAATTTATTAAAGAAAGCTGTCATTTCACAAAATTTGAACTCTCCATAACACCTTAAATTTGTTTTTTGTAAGGTGTAAATAGTTTATGTCTCTATGTTAACATGTTTTGTTAATGGAAAATAATATTCACATGTACAGATACATTATCTGATGTTCTGCCCCTATACAAATAAAGTGAAGGAACATCATTAAAGTTAAGATCAGAATACAGAAGTGTTGGGTTGTTGTCAAAGATAAGACATCATTTTTGAGTCCTTTATGCAGACAGGTCTGTTAGTTTAGCTGCCAGGAGAAACATAATTGGTGTGGCTCATGGGTCTGATCCAGCTCCGATTAAAGTCAGTCAGTGTAGAGATCCCACTCACTTCAGTAGTGGTTGCTTCAGGTGCTACAATTTGTATTGCTACACTCAAAGCTTATGATAGGGGTTTAAGGATATAAGTGGCATATTTTATAGGTAAAAGGGGTCTGTACTTCCTTATCTACCTATTTATGCTTTTGCTGACTATGACTATCAAGTAGGATTAAAAGTACAGTGGTTCAAGGTTGGAAAAAACACTGAAATCTATCAATTTCCCTTTCTCTTCCTTTCTCTCTCTTTCTTATACAGTTTCCCTTTTTCAGGACCTACTGCTTCCTCTCCTACGTAGGACAGAACGGTTAGCAGCATCTTTTTCTTGGGTTTTGGCTAATAAAAAGTGACATTTACAGCAAATATTACAACCTACAAAGAATCAGGTAAGCAAGAAATGCCAGAGCTTCAATGAAGATGAAACACAGCAACAGTTTCATAAATGAACAACACATTTGGAACTCACTATTTTTAAAATAGCCTTCACCTCCCTCACACCGAAGTAAACACAAACAAACAAATAAAAGCCCATCTCCCACACAGTCTTTTCATATATCAGTACATCTAAAAAGAGCAAACCTTCCTAGGTGGGAGCACATACTACTGAAAGAATGTGAAAGAAAAACAACACCCAGTATTTCAAAGTTAATTTTACAAATGCTCTTATACCAGTTCCCTGTCAGGAGACACAGAAATTTGCTATTTATTTTTCTAGGAAGAATGTAAAGATAAGGTGTTTTTTCACAGAAATCTCCCAGCTTCTTCATCACTAAAAATACACATAGACAAACACAGATTTAAGAAAGCACATCAAAATTCACTGCCTGCCTCACCCCCAAATTTAAGCTGCTCTTTGAAAACTCTTGGTTATTTTTGGTTTAGTCCCTCAGACATATTGTATGTTCCAGACATATTTATGTAAACATCACATTTCAGGCTGGCAAACAATGCCTTACAGTACAATACTCACCAGTCCTAGTGTTATGAAATTGGTAAAACGACTAATGTTCCCCAGAGTCCACTAACATTGCACAGGATCCATTATGATGATAGATGAACTTTGAAAACTCTGCAAGTAAGATTCAGATAACTGTATACAAGTTCATAGCTTTATCTGAATTCCATTAACCCCTGCAGCCCACAAAACTGGCTGAAAATCATGCTACAACAGTCAGCCTAGGAGATTTTTCACTACTACCACTGCAGCTGGAAATACCAGGAGAAAAAGCTTCTGCAGCAATTTCTGATGCCAGTAAAAGCTCATAGGTACACACCAATGGGATGAAAAATGAGCCATTACCAAACTGCACAGAGCATCTAAAAAAGACTTAATTGGATCTTGGATGAGTGAAGTGGCACAGAAATGTAGCAAGGGCTCATTTTTGCTCATCCAAAATATAGAGTTGTTTGGGCATTTTTGCTGTTAGCAAATGTCTTCCATGAACAAGAAGTAAGGAATGACTTCAGGATTTAATCTTTAGGATTAAACAGAGGCTTTGCCACCACTGCTATGAATTCCTGCCAGGGCTGGATAAGCTTCTCCTGTCCTTTTCCTAGCCTGGCTTACTTCTCTTTCTGGTTTGGGTTTGTTCCGCCTGCTTGTATATCAGGGCTGGTGCTGAGAGATGAAGCCAAGAGTCTCTCTGTCCCTATCCATTTCCAAACTAGTCCCAAAGCAGCTCCTCATTCTTTCCTGAAAGTTTCTAAGTTGGTGACAGAATCAGTAGTGGATCCATCACATGAATTTGACATTAGATGTTGGTTATTCTACTTTTTAATTTCAAACAGTTAGAAAGCAGAAAGTGGAGGAAGGATAACCCTGGACATATCTGCTGTACATATGCAGACTTG
>KL283856.1:284-15837 GCA_000699545.1 Podiceps cristatus
AGACAGCAGGTGCATCACTGCTACTTTGAGCACCCCCAAAAGCCTGCAAGTGTGGAACACAAAGCAGTTATGCAATGAGGCAGACTTTGTGGTGGCTTGTGGGATGGGCTCCGCGCCGGAGGGAGTAACTTATGCATTCACAGAGGAGAAATATGTGTGCCTTAGATGTTGCTTAGATATCATGGGAGAAACCCCCAGTCTGACCCATTGTTACGATTAAAGCCTTGGTTATTAGTGACTCCATGGGTAATAACAAAAAAAAAAAAAAAAAAAAAAAAGGAAAACAATTTCCTTTTAATAAAAAAGTGATGTCCTGGAGTTGCGGTGAGCTGCAGCTTGCAAGCTTTCAACAGCTGTATGTCAGCTTGCAGAAATGCCTTGAATACCCGGGACATGTGGTGTTACGTGGAGGCTACATTAGATTTTCAGCCTGCCTGAAGGTGAGACCTCTCCCAGTGGGTCCCTGGCGTGGGAACTGTGCAGCCAGGCCAGCATCACTGCGCTGCACCCCTGCAGCAGGCTGAGGGCTGATGCTCTGGCAGTCTCTCTGTCTTGATTCAATTTTTTTATCCTGAAGGCAAATGACATTAAACAACTTTAACTGAGGCCTGACGATGATGCCTCTTGCTAAGGCCAGCAGGTATCCTTATGGAGTCTAAACCACCGTTTTATTCATGTGGGAGAGCTGGTAAATATATAACTGCTGAGGAAATGCATTTGGTGAAAACCTGGTGCCCAGGAAGCACGTGGCCATTCTGCCTGTGACTGCAAAGGGGTGCAGATTGCTGGTAGTGACAATGCTGCACAGGGCAGCGTTACTGCTTTCACTGTGGCTGCACTCCAGGTGGGCACAAGTGATCCTGAGAGCAGACCTTTTCTCCTTTGCTGGGGTGGTGTTGATGACCTTGCTTGCCCAGCGTCATTCTGTGTTGCTAGTCACGGCGACTACCCTGCTACTCTGGTTTTAAGTTTGAATGCGTCTTGAATTGAGGCATTTGCTTATCTAAGTAAACAGAACAAAGCAAAAACTGATTTTTTTTTCTTCCCAATAGGTAATCTTTTTTTTTGACAGGAGCTCTACCATAGCAGCCCCTCTTTGGCAGCTGGCCGTGGCTGTGCCACGGGGACCTGCATCGGTCTGCCCAGCACTAAAACCAGGTAACATGGCCAAGACAAGCCTGGGACGACTGCTTGAATGAGGTGAGGTGCAAAACAGCACAAAGGCAATGAAAAAATGCAGGAGCCAGGGGAATCAGTACCTTGTCCAGGTACTGATGGCCAAAGACAGGAGAGGGATCTTGCAGGGACCTCCTGGGTCACACGCTACCCTCCCTTCCCGTTGTAGTTGTATCAATATGTGCCAGAAGTTTATCAGGCTTCATGCTGGCTTCTGTGGGTTCTGCTGAAACCTGTCCCAGACCTGTTTGCTCTGAAAATCAGAGATCTTTTAATCCAGGCCTGAATATATCCATGGCTTCTTTACAGCTCCACAACTTTTGTCTTGGAGCTTTCACAAGATTTTCTCATGTTTTTTCCCCTTCCACGTGTCTCTCAGTAGCAATTATATCCCATTCAACCCCTGTTCTGGTAGTTTAAATAAGACCAACTTTTGGTAGTTTCCTCTGAAAGACATGGGAGAAGGTTTTCAGAATCATGGCTGGGATTTCAGGCTTAAGATCAACGGGCCTTTTGTTTCGAAATCCAATTCAGAGGGCTTTTAAGATCATATCTGATCATTACAGTGAGCATCTCAAAGTTTGGAGCCCAAGCCTGTTATTTAGCTACAAAACAACAACCCTGCTGAGTCCAAGAACTTTTGTGAACATTTATAATCACAGGAGGGAATCTAAAAGCCATTCAAACAACAGATAAGATCATTAACAAAAGTGGCTGGGATGCAATTGTTATTGTGCAAGTCAAAGAAAAGGCTGTCACACATGGAGGATATTGCCAAGAAAGATGCATTCAAATTGCTGAGCCATTCTTCTCCCATCCGCTGTCTGAATTCTCCTGCAGTCTTCCTGGATCTATTCAGGCTTAGTTGGGCGATCCACTGGATTAGGAGGCAGCTGGGTTTAGACTTGTCATTGGACACAGCTTTTTCCAGGATGTATCAGATCTTTGCCTTGGTCCCGTCATTGTTCAGTGTTCCCACCATGGAAAAGGGAGTGTATTCTGGTTCAGAGTATTTCCTGAGCTGTGATGGGACTTGGAGCAATAAAGTGATCAAAGCAAAGTTGCCATTACCTTCTCTTGGAGCCAGAACAATTAGAAAGCAGTTACAGCCATGTGGGCATGTCTGAAGTTGTGCAAAGGTTTAGTTATACCAGTCCCTGGACCAGACCGTGTAACAGGATGGTGAAAACTTCCTTTGCTTTCCATTTGGGTCCTCTTCAGAGCGTGCCTTTGGAGAGGGGAGCTCAGCATGTCTTGTGCCCTGTCTGTGAGGCGTTGCTTGCCCCGTGAACAAACCCCATCGTGTGCAGTGAACAAGAAACTAGCACACCACATATGTAAGTCATTTATGAAGACGAGAACGATGAACTGTGCACACAATAGAGTTGCTATTAGGTCTGTCGATCCTAATTAAAAAAAATACTTCTCAATGAAAATTATTTATAAAAAGAAATTACAGCGACCCTAAATCAAATTATTTGTGAATGGTTTTTAGTCTCCCAGATCATTTAAAACTCCTGTGTTAGTCACTGGATGTCATCCAAACTACATGCTGAATGAATAACATGTCTGCCAAATTCCATTTTTTTTCACCCTCACCCAGTTTGAAGTAATTTTTCTAAATATCTTTTAGAACATCAAGCAACTGTGACATAACAATGGAAAAGCTTGGCCATAGTTAACTACAGCCCTCCAGTTGTAACTGCTTCTCTCTAAAAAAGTCACTCCAATTCTTTTGATGATCTGTTCTGGGTGAGCAGGGTTTCCCCCGGGGATATGGGACGGTCACTGCCTGAGGGGTCACCCTGCCAGGGAGACTGGTTTCCAGGCACAGCTGGGTCCAGGCTGTCCCTGGGTGCAGGGTTTGTGTCTTCCTGACCACCTGCTAGAGACTGACATCCCAAGGACGTACCAGCCATTCCTTGTCCACAACTGCAGTTCCCTCTTTTGCTTGCTTTAAAATAAAAAAGGGGTGAGGGGGTGGGGGGAGGGGGAAGGGAGTTGGTGACTGCACAATAGCAGAACAAATTCTTGCTTCTTGTGTCTGCAGAGATAAAGTGCTAATTCTTCTAAGCACGATGTGAAGTCCCATCCAAGTGAATTAAGTTTGGGATTGTTTTCATGATGGCTTGTTCCAGTTCACAGTGTGCTTTCTCTTCTCCCTTGACTGGCCTGCAAGTCTCCCTGCTACCCTTTTCTCAGCAAGCTGGGTTCCCCCCGCACCGGTGCTTTCTCTTTCTGACCATGGAGGACTCTGCGGTGTTGTCACCTGCAGAGAGGGAGGATCCTTGCCAGTTCTTAGTTCCTGATGAAGTTAGAGGGAAGCATGGTTCTCCAGCTCCCCACATAATCCAGTAAGTGGTGGCTGTTCTGTTGAAAACCAGCAACAAATGTCCACCAGATTCTAATCTTGCTGGTTTTCAGTGACTACTGTTTTTTTCAGTGACTACTGGTTTATAAAACCAGAGCTCTCTGCTCCTTGCCTCCTAAGGAGGAGTAAGGAGTAGAGCTCAGCATCATGTACAAAAAGCTTGTGCATCCCCTAAATGTGACTGTGGCCTGGTCCAGCAGCAGCAGACCTATCCCCAGACGGACCAGGGCTATGCTTACCCAACTTTACAACAGCCTGCCTCCCAGTGCCTAGCTTGCTTGTTTGCCTCTAGCTGAAGTGGTGCAATGCTTGGCTGGACCTCCTGCTTCCCTTCCCTCTCCCCACGCCCGCAGTGTTGGCTCGGAAGGTGCTCCGTCCCCAGGGGTGCTCAGGAGGATGGGCACTATAGCTCCTGGCCCACCAGTTGGCTTGTCCTTTCATTAAGATGTGTTTTTTGCTGTACAATTCCTGTTCTCATACTGCCTGGCTGCAGTCTCCAGAGCTGTGGCCGACTGCCTGGATGGTCCTGGGGTTCTGTTCCTACAGCTGTGATTCCAGGTCCTTGACTTGTACAGCCGTGCAACGGGCCAACTGACAGCCTCTCTAATCTTGCTCTTCTTTGTGGGCTTACAGACATGCTGGGGTTTGTGGGCTGTGAATCCATCCCCTCAAGGCATGTTTTTGGAAAGCGTGCTTTAGAAAGCACTGGCAGGCATCATCTGCAGCACTTCTGGGTTTCCCAGCCCTGCCTGATAGACGTGCACCCCGCTCCCATGCCAGAATACCTGATTTATCCTGCCATTAATTTACAGCCTCCAAAAGCTGCTGGGTCACACCAAGTGGGGTCACTAATGTGTTCAAGAGCAGTCCAGCCATTGCAGTTTCCCACAGAAGAATGGGGTGGGAGAAGGCAGTGCTCTCCACACCACGTGGACAGGAGCCTTTGCTCTAGAGACTTTCAGGTAAGAGTGTGCCTCAGTCCAGACAAATCTCCATGCTTCCTCCAGGCTAGGGGACCTTTCTGGCCTGTTGTAACGTCTGGGTTATGAGGTTAAGACTCCATCCCCTCCTCGATGCAGATCCTTGCAGGCTGGTGGTTCTTTGCCACTATTTTAAACCCTCTTTCCTTAAAATCATGTGAAGGTGTTGGGAATTCACAAATCATACAAGGTCTTTTACAAAAAGGTCTTTTACAATCCTTTGAAATGTCCTTGGTGTGTTCCTATAATCAGAGAATCATGGGTCCAAATAGCCTTTTGCAACATTCAGACAACCTGCTGAGAGCTATGCAAATCTATCATCTCACCCATCGTTTCTCATCACATTGATCTCTGGATGGTACCTAGATGCCAGCCCAAAGCTACTGATGTTTTGGGGTTTCTTTCCTCCATTTTTTCTGTCTGCAGTGTTGTCTCAGTGGAAGCATAGGGCATTAACTTGACACGTGTGTGGAGGATGTTTCCTGCAGTCAGTGCATGTCCCCAAGTCCTTGCTCTGCTACTGGCCCAGGGCAGCTAGAGCTGCCAAGGTGACACACTTTATTTTGTGGAAACAGCTTGCAGTTGAGTTTGTCTTTCAGCGTCCTGCCTGTGCAAGTGGAATTTGGCAGGTGGCTGCCCTGTGGAGACCTCTCCCTGGCTGGATTATGGTCTGCTGCTGGTAAAACCATTTCTTCAAGCTCTTTATCACTGAGCCTGCTGGGTGCTTTGAGACAACTGGCACTGGAGGACTGCTGTAGCTCTGCCGCAGCTCCCAGTCAGAGCTGCCTTGATTCATCATGGCTGGGGAGGTGTGAGGCAGGCATCTTTGTACCCCATGGCTTACTGTGGCCAAGCTCCCTGTGGGGCTACCTCATCCACCAGGAATGCTGATATATAGGCAGATTTGTCCTGTTGGCCCACTGTGGCTCTCTAATGAACACTCCAGGCACCATCACTGCAGTGAGTTTTTTGTTTCCTTGATAGCACTTCCCAGGTCCTACTACCTTGTCCTGAATGGTGGGATGTTCCCAGTTCAGGAGTCAGTCTTCCTCATGAAGCTGAGGGTCTCGACACACTGCTTCCCATCACCCACCTGAGAAAGTGCCTCTCCCAGCTCCTAGTGGGCATGGTTCCAACATGATGCCACAGTCAAGCTGGTAGAGAAATGGAGCTTAGAGCCCTTGAGGGTCCAGCTGAGGCAGGGCTGCCTCCCCACTTCCATCCCTCCTCTTTTCAAAGGCACACTCGTACACACAGCAAATATAGAAGAAAGCTGTCAATAAAGACCATCATCTGGGGCCTCAGTGTTGGTGGCATTGCCCAGATCATGCAGCTAGAGACAGACCTTCTCAGCAGCCTATTTTTCCCTCATCTCATGTCTTTCTTCTCAAAGTACCAGCCAAAATTCTCCCTTATGGCAATTGGGATTTATTGGGGTACTGCAGGAGGCAGAGCTGGGCAGTTAACCCTGTCTGCCCTGACCTCAAGTCCCTTAGTGCACCCAGCCCTGTTCACAGGGAGTGAGGTCGCTCATGGAGCTGGGGCAAAGCAGAGCTGGTGGAGTTGTCCCAACTGACTACTTCCATCTTGGGCCAAAGAAACCCCAAACATTTGTGAGGATGAGAAAGAAGATTTAGAGTAAAATGCAGTTTTGAAATGAGATTTAGAACAAATCGCAGTTTTGCAGTCGTCAAGAAAAGGATGCTTTGCCTTTTTTTTTTTTTTTTTTCCCCAAAAGGGTAGTTCTTCTCCATGTTCAGCTGGAAGTGATGTTTCACAACTGTACAGGATCCACAGCATCACAACCCTCCCTGCAGAGGCCATGAAAAGGATGCTGTGAGACAGGATGCTGGCTCCAGAGGCTTTCCTTTTAAAACTAACTTTTAATACATCTTTTTCTTTCCAGAGTAGCTAGTGCCCTTGGGATATCCACTAGGGTTTGCCCGGCTTTCAGAGTACGTGCTATAGAGTCAAACTTGGGCTTCAGAAATGGATCCCTTTCCTTCCCCATATCCAGAAGCACTTCAGCGAGCTTCAGAGGCTGTGGTTCCTCCCAGGCAAGCACCAGAAAGCATCTGAAGCATCAGATGAGCCTGGAGATTTTGTAGTATGCTCAGTTGGGAGCTGTTACAATGCTGAGCTGGGAGCCCAGTCCTTTGTGCCAGAGAACATAGAGGGACGAGTTCCCCATTACCTTGGAGGAGAATCATAGCTTTGGGATGCAGGGTGGGACACTGTAAAACAAAAGACCATGCACCACAAGGACTTAAAGGCCTCGCCACCCTCAAAAAAACCTGCAAAGAAGCAATAGTGAGTGCTTTCAACCAGATACCACAAATCAGCTAAGTGGGACTAAAACTGATTAATCCCTCACGGAGAGGATGAAATCATTGCTTAGCATAAAATGTGGATTGTCAGGATGTATTGATACAGCAGCAAATGCCTGGGTCTTGAGAAAGTATGCAAACCCGACTGTTCCCACTCTGAGTGGACACGACAAGTCCCCAGCTCTCAATTGGGCTGTCTGCTGCCAGCGTGGCATGGTACTGACTCCCCACCCTCTGTGGGTTTTGTTTACATGGCTCCAAAAGGAAAATTCCAGTACTCACACACCAAAACTCCAGCTGTGCAGATAGACCCATACAGAACAGACAAGTGCTAGGTTTGTTACTGGATTGCAAGTAACTGATGCTGTTGAGTTTAAACATCTCTATGGTGGAACGTTTTCCTGCGTTCAGGTAATTGTCTCCTGCATCCTGCGCCCACCTAGTGATGTTAATGACTGTGTGTTTGAATCCTTGATCCTTGTGGTGGTAATGTGCAGTCAGCACTGGCTAATGGATGTGCTCAAGGCTTGTTCTAGCAATGTAAGCTCATTGCAGAATCTCAGGACCTGCCTTTTGGGTCCTGGGGACATATATCTGTGTGAGTGAATGCAGCCCTGCAGACACAGCTGATATCCAAAGCAGTAATTTAAAAGGACACTACATAAAACCAGGAATAGAGTAATACCTACGTGGAGGAGAGCAGAGGCACTGGACCTGTGTGCACATCATTAACACTTCCAACTCCCTCACTCCCAACTCCAAGGTAAGTGGAAAAAACCCATGCCCTGGAAGGTGTCGTAGATGCTCAGCCAGAGATGATCAGGAAGGACCCAAAAGCATGTCTGCAGCTCCTCTTGCAGTTTAGGGGTCTTTGGAGAGGTGTTTATAAATGCCCATTCTGTTCACAGTGCTCTTGGCCCCTCCCTGGCTTGCAGGTGGTGGCCTGGAGCCCTGCAGGAAGGAGCCCATTTCTGCCCCCAGAGCAATGCCAGGCTGGTGCCATGGGCTGCTAGCTCCTTCTTCTTAGTTGTGACAGCAGAGGAGAAAGAGAGAAATCACTGAGCAAGAGCTGAAGCAGTCGCATGTTTCTTGGCACCTCTCAACCTCAGTGCCCAATGATTTCTGTGTTTCTTGCATTTAGCTGTCTCCCAAGAAGACTTGCACAGCCCCTGAAGCTGAGTCTGTTTTCACACTAGCTCTATGCTCAGTCTTGCTCCTTCTGAGATGGGTGATATGTCCCATGAGCTTGACTTTTCACCAGAGAGCTGGACCCTCAAGTGGACATGGGCCTCTGAGCACCCTGCAGCCCTCCAGGTTGAGCGCAGGTTCAAGCAGGGTACCCACTGCTCCACTTGGTGCTGGTGGAGCTTGTGCTGATGCTGTTTGGCAGTCATCAGGAGAGGAATTTGGTTGGATCCTCTGAGACAAACCCTTGGTTGACTGTAAAACACTTGGTTGACTGTAAACAAACCTATTTATGCAGACGGCACTCTGTCTGGCAGGTGGCTTGAAGAGTGTAGGAGCTTTGGTCCAGAAAAATGTATAGCTTGTAACTTCTAAACTACTTGTTATGCAACCATCTACATGAGAACAACGAAGGCATCTTATTATCGGCTGTTCACAGCAACAAGCCATGGTGGCAAAAAAACCCCTTTTGGAAAACATGAAGAGATGGTGCCCAAGAATAATTTGGTGGAGTGAGGAATCTCGGGATGAAAGTTTTAAGCCATCCTTCAAGTACTGCAAAGCTGGCCTGTTGCCCAGTCCTTCCGTGCCCCAGCCAGGAGGCCTGCCCCACACCTGGGAGGAGGCATCCACCGGAGCCCAGTCCTGTCTTTGCTAGGAATATAAAGCTGCTCTTGGAATTATGCTCCAGTGTCTTCCCTGGGCTGAAACCACAGCTGTCCTTCAAGAAGGAAGACCTGAAGCATGCATTGACCATGCTGATAGATGGAAGTATGGGCCAGTGTTCAGCTTTGCAGTCCTCCTGCAGGGGGTGAGAGGGGGCCACCACTGACTGAAGGTAGGAGCAATACCACCCTTTTAAGGTCCATCAGTTTTCAGACCTGGAGGAGGAGAAGAACCAACTTGGAATTTCACCAAGAAGAAAAAGGGGCTGTTACAAGGGGGTTGCCTAAGGGCAGCAGAGTTGCTTGTCATTCACAAGATGATGGACTTGATACCTACCAGCCTTAAGGTGATGATGAGGCCCAGCTCATGCACTGACTGCAGAAGTCCTGTGTGCCTGACATGGGTTCTGTGACAAGGAAGAATCAGACACGGGGTGAAGTCCTCCATGCTTCGTCTGCAAGTGACTTCCCATGGGCAGTGTTAAGCAATGTTGCATTTAAACAGTCACTTCATTTTTAAAAAAATATCTCATTTTATTTCTTAATTATTTAACATTCACCTTCATCTCTTTCAGAGCTGCTTCTGGGATGTTGTCTGGAGCATTGTCATGGACCTGGGAGCTGGTGGAATTGCTTGCTGCCTCAATGACACCTGGTTGGGGTTTGAAAACTCAGGATGCCTGCTCTCCATACTGCAACTGGAGAATAACAGCTTGAGGATGTTGTCCAGTAACTTGTCTCAGTGTCTTGGGATTTTGCTGAAGGGGTGTTTAATTTATAAAACCTCTTGAGCCATAAGCTAGACCCTTACCGTTGAGGCAACATCTCTTTGCTTTTCCCTGCAAGATGCCATGGGGAAAGCCCTATAAAGGTACTGGATCTTTTGATACTCTGGTTTTTCATGGTGCAGAAGGGGCTGCAGGAACTGCTCTGGCATTGTGTCAGCAGGGAAGTAGCTTCACTTTTATGAGACAATTCCTTGTGTGTCTTGGAGGGGGACAGATTAAGAGAGGGTGGCATTTGCTGGGCTGACTCAGTGTAAGAGAAAGGGACATTTTTGTGCCCCAGTTCTAGAGGGGTGACGGCAGGTGTCTGCCCCAGCAGCTCCTCCAGCACCTCGGGTGCGTTTGGATCAGACGTGGGCTCCAAAGATGTCTGCTGTCTGTGTGCTCTTAGGTCTGTACAAGCCCTGCAATGAATGGGACAAGGGGAACAGTTGACTGAATCAGGCCAGGAGAAGAAAACCACAGCCATGACTCCTCCAAATCCTGCTCCTGGGGAGAGCAGGAATTGCCTGGAGCCAATGAGAAATGCATCCAGTGCAGCAAGAAGTCCTTCTCCTTCCCCAGGTGCCATTAAGGTGGTTTCAACCTCTCACAGTGCATCTAGATAGAGGGGCTGGCTTGTTTTAATGGTTTAAAGTTGAGCATATTGGCTACTGGAATATTATCGGGACCAGCCCTGTTGTGATTGAGATAAAGTGCTGTGTAAATGTTCAGCAAACACGAACATCCTCTCAATAATTATATTCAATTAATCGTTTTACAGCTGCTCTGCAAATACCAAGTGGTAGAAGTGGGAAGATGCAGTGCTCTGATCCTGCAAGGTTTGGGAGGAGCAGGTAAAAGACTCTGGTGTGGAGTGCCTGGTTTGTTTTAGAGAAGAAAACAGTTTACAAAACAGGAGCATTTTCAAAACAGCTTTGGCAGAGTTGTGGGATAGTCTGCAGCCGGTACAGCAGCTGCAGCGCTTGTTCTGACGAAACCAGTGCTGGGGGCTGGAAACAGAAGGGGCTCCTGCCTGCGCAAGGGAGGTGGTGTTCTGTGAGAGGAGGTGGGGGAGAGGGTTATTTCTGCATCTCAGTAACAATGGCCCAACAACAATGGCTTAATAAAATAGTGAATTTAATAAGATAGAATAGAAAGAAGGATGTATAATAGCTTGAAGGACCAAAAAGGAGGAACCTCCCTCCAGGGATGGGATATGTGCCGCACCATGGGAAAATCCATCCTGGCTCCATCCAAGGCTGCACAAGAACAAGGTGCCCTGCATCTGAAGGGGCATAAGATTTACTTGCTCTTGATATTTCTCTGTTTACTCTGCCTTATTAAAAGAGCTATTTTATCAAACTGTTTGCTGTTGGGCCTTTCTCACTAGAGAAAGCCCACACAACCTTTCCCCAGCCCTGCCTTGGGAAGAAGCAGGGAGCATCCCTGAGGAATGGGCTGTGAGAGGGGCTTGGCAAGGGGCTTGCAAAGGACCGCTCCCCCCAGATCGAGGCCATGGCTCCCTGTGGGCTCTGCCTCCTACTGGCTCCTTGGCCAAGAGGTGGGAGGGATGTGCAGGAACCCTGCTCTGGAGGGACTCCGGGAGCCTCAGGTCCTCACTGCTTCCCAAATGGAAAAGTCCTGATGCCTGCAAGGGGAACAGGCAGGGGTTAAGTGCTGGGTGTTGTGTCACAGGCAGCCAGCATTTCCCTCTGGAGTTCTCTGCTGAGATATAGCCTTGCCAGACTCATATATCCCAGTCACAGGGTCCTAGAAAGGGTAGTGGGATGGGAGCCCTGGGATGCTCCTGGCCAGTGCCAGGAGTCCACCATGTCCACCATGACTGTTGCCAGTGCTAGGTCAGGATGACCATGGCCTTGTTGGGCTTAGCCTTCTTAACCCCCATCGATGGAGGACCCCTGCCCCCATGCTCTCTCCTAGGGATACACCACCTCCTGCAAAAGAAAAGTCAGCTGGATGATCTAAGCATCCCAAACTGCACTACAGGGCCATTGCCCCTTGTGACATGCCCCACCAAGGAGAGTTTGGCTCTGTTGCTTTTGTACCTGCCCTCAGGTAGTTTTTGGTCACCATTAATTCAGCCTGTAGCCTCCTCTCAGCCAGACTAAATGAGACCATCTCCCTTCATCACTCCTCTTAGTCCCTGTGTCCCTGACCCAATGAGCATGCATGTGTTATTACCTTATTACCACCATTTCACGAGAGGATAGCGCAGGCAGTAACGGTATTCTCTAGGCCAGGTAAACGGTGGTGATGTCTGTACCCCTTCACTCCTGTCGTAAGGAGAGACTCCTATGGAAGCCTCTGTATTGTCAGAGCTGGCCTGGCAGCCTTCCAGGACGATGCATTTTGGATAAGGAAATACAAATTATTGTCCCTGACTTTGCAGGGTTGATCTCAGTGCAGATGCTGCTGCTGCTGCTTGTGTCCTCAGCTCCAGGCAGGATGTGCACGGCAAAGGGCTGAGGAGGGAGCTACAGACCGGGAAAGTGTGGCTGTCACTCCACAGATAGATTGGGGAAAGTCGTGAAATGCCTGTGGAGGGAGGATCCAGTGCACCCACGTGCGTGCCCACGGATCACATGAGCAAGATGCAGCAGATGAGCTGCCTTGCTCTATTTGTAACCTCCCACTGCTGTTGAACAGACTTTGCAGGGAGGAGAGGGAGCTGAAAAATGAGCTGAAAATTGAAAATTGACGCTCAGATGCTTGGAGGGACTTAGGAACACGATTCAACCCACCACTCCACAGGGAAATAGGAGCTCATGTGCCTCCTGGGCCCCATGTTTTGCTTTCAAGCTCAGCACGGAGTGAGACTTCCATGCTCCACCTTGGAGCCAAAATCATTTGCATTAAGTCATTGAGAAAAGGAGACATAAGGACACAATTAAGCTGCAAAGTACAGGATTACAGTGTGATATGAAGCAAGGAAAGAAAGAGGGGAGAGAAAGAAAAACAACGTGGTCTTTATTTTTTAATTTGCATCCTCTTAACTGGCTAAAGGAGTGCTGGGTGAGTATGGTGGCAGTGTCATGGTGTGCTCCTGTGGGCAGGATCCTGCCTCCCCACCTGGGCAGCACAGCAGCAAGGTTGCATTCAGGACCTTACTACCTAAAAGTCTGATGCCCTCAGTTGGATAGTCCCAGGTGGCTCCAGCCTAGCCTGCAGCAGGATGAGAGGCTGGTGTACAGCTGACCACTGAAACCTGTCCTGCAGGGAGGAGATGTGGCAGGGGAGCTAACAGAGGAGCCAAACAACAATTTGTAGGGCAGGGAGAGAGTCCAAGGACCTGTATGTGCCAAGGGATGTGGGCTCACTTAGATTCATCCATGGGCATGAGTAAAAATGCCAGGGTGATACCTAGTGAAAAGGAAGACTGAAAGAGAATAAAGCAAAGGCAACAGATAACTAAGCCAGGGCAGACGTGTTTACAGCATCTGTCTTGGGACAGAGCCTTCATCCCCACACCCATCTCACTGACATTGCATCAACCAAACTGCACACCAGGCTGCAAGAGCAGAGCTCGCATGCGAACCCGAGACATCGAGCAGCCCTCCTCCTGCAAAGGCTCTGATCCTTCTGTGTGGTTGCAGCCTGCACCCAGGCTCCAGCTGTGGTTTTCCCGCCTGGATTTAGCACTTGCTGCCCTGGGTGTTGTGTTCGGGGGGAGTGGGATCTTCCTGGGAAAGTGCATGCTAATGGGGAGTCACAAGGGGACCATCCAGGTCCCATCTACAGGTTTTCCTGACCCTTACATGCAGCAGCCTGTGCACGGCCCACCCCTCTCCTGATCCCAGCCCTCCTTGCAAAGGGCAAAATGGCAAGGTGAGGAATGAGGCTCTAGCACCTCATCGGTCCTCCTGGATTCCTGACAAAACTACTAATTAAAAAGCCAGTTTCATCAAGTGATTTTTCTGACGTGAAAACTTTTCCATAAGGAACTGGTCCCGAATCAACCAACTCATTTCACATTTATTTTATTTCTAAGCTTTATATCATGTAATTTCCTCCAGGGCTTGATTATCTTCTCATTAAAAGCACTGTTGTTCTGGTTTGTGAGACCTATATTTAATTTGCCGTAAGGTGTCTGCACTTCTCAGTACAGGGCTTAGATGCTGCCACCTCAGTTCCTGGGCTTTCATATTTATTTGAATTCATTAAACAAATTACCACTTCTGTAATAACGAGGGCATTCTCCAGCCACAGGGTGCCTGCATGCATTAACTTGTTGCTGCAGAAATGATCTCCTGAATCTCAGAAGTCATTCAGGGAAGGTCTCTTGTCTAAACAATGGCAGACAATATTTAAACAGGGAATCAAGGGCAAAGCCAGACAAAGAGCCTTGTCTGTCTCTATTATTGTGGTGGTACCTCAAGTCCTACTTCTCTGTGTGTCCTACACATGTAATAAGGTGTATATACCCACTCAGCATATTTTTACATCACAATACATGAAGGAGGCAAAAGTGAGGCATTTTCCTGAGTCTGCAGACAGCCCTCAGCACTCAGTCGAAGGATCTGAGCAGCCCAGTTCACCTCAATGATACATATATTTTGCAGTGCAGAAAGCTGTTGTTTTCATGGAAATGCTTTCATCAGTTTCTCACTGGGTGCACATAAACCCCCAGTTTCAAACTTGCTGGCATCGCCTCAGGGCCATCAGCTTTGTTTGTTGCACCCCTTAGCCAGCACCCCAATCTCTGCAATGCACTGCTCATACAAAACTCTGGGATGTCTTGAAGTGGAGAGGAGACATTCTGAATATGGACATTTATAACATGGAACCTCTGCACTAACTGGATTAACTGCCACCTTGAATTCATTAAAAGCCTCCCTTGTCATGCTTGGCTAATGCTATGGTAGCACAGAGCTTCTGCTCTGTTGCGAGATGCAGTCACCATGAAGAATTTGGTGTGTCGTAGTGAGCTTAAAGTGCCATAATAAGGAAAGTTGCCACCCATGGTGGGCCTGGCTGCTCCCGTGCCAGCATCACTTGGTGGCCCTCTGTGCATGTTGTGTCTCTGGCAGGACCTTGGTGTGAAAGATTTTTCACCAGGATTGTGTTATACTGCTTGTTCGTCAAAAAATTGTGGTTTCAGGTTGAGCAAAACCCATGTGTACTCCCCCCTACTTGATGTTGCCATTTTTCAAGTAAAAATTGGGGTGGAAGCAGAGGAGCTCTGAGCAGAACTGGCGGGGCTGTAAAAGGAGAGTTTCTCTTGTCAATATACAGTGTCGCTTCAGAGAGAGGGTTTCCTGCTGTCACCCATCCCTCCAGGCTGCTTCATCTGCTTTCACAGCAAAAATTTAGGTAAGTATTGTTTGACATGCCACCTCCAAAAGCAGGGGCTAAACTGGTTTTGAATCCATGAGAAACAATCTTGCAGCAGATGACCTGGAGCCCCCTCGCCACCTAAAACTCTAAAGTTTAGGACAGACTTCATCACTGGGATGGCACAGGTTTCCCCATTGTGCATCCATGCCCTCAAGAGATACATTGTTCACTCTCTAGACAAGCAGCATTGTTAGAGAAAGCAAAACTCTATCGATGCTTTTATGACCAGCACTGGTTCTTACCTTTGCCATTGTATATCATGTCAAGAGTTTGCCTGCTGGCTAGGGAAGCTGGCTTCCCTTTGGCAAGGGAAGTTGGCTGCTTCCACTGTTGCATTTTTTCATGGTGATTTGGAGATGTTACTCTTCATTTTCCTTCTTCACAATACTTATTTGAGGTTCTTTCAAACAGAGGCTCTCCTGGCTCAGGATGTGCATGTAGCAACACGTAACTGGTACAGACTTTATCTCAGAAAGGAACTGGGATGTGCATGGACATACTTGAAGCCCTGGCACGACTGTAATAGTTACTTAATACACAGGGGGTTGTAAGGAGTTTAAGCAGTAAGAAGGGAAGAGAAAGAGCAACATCAGAGCAGCTCACAGAGAAATCCAGTCCCAGGCAGAGTCTCTGGGACAGAGGGGTCTCTCACTGGCAGCCTGGGGACTGGGGGCTGCAGTGCCTAGCAGCTGAAGATGCACCCTCGTGTGGGGAGCATTGCCCCCCC
>KL283857.1:1654-27842 GCA_000699545.1 Podiceps cristatus
CGGGGACCGGTTGCTGACCCGCCTGTGCCCGCAGCCCCCGGTGCCCCAGATGCTCTGGGCATCCGCCTCTGCTTAAAACTCTGCTCAATGCTTCAGTGTTTCCCCAGCTGGCGAGTCTCAGGGTAAGTGCTGGAGAGTTTCTCGAGTTGAATCGATAGTTGTTATTGCTGCTTTCTGCCAAGACTTTAACCTTTTTTTAAGCAGTTGTGCACAACGTTAATGAGTCTCCCCAAATAGAAGTCTGTATTAAATTGGCACTGGAGTTTGTGCCCTGGAGTTCATTCAGATGCTAAATGCAGCTGAAGGGAAACTCAGAGTTTTATTCTAAAATGTTAAGTACCCAGAGTTTCCTCTCTTCTTCAGCAGGTGTCACAGCACGTCATACCAGCTAAATGACCCTCTTAGTTTGAGTTAGAGGCGTTTAGTGTTATGACTCAGCCATTACAAGCTGTATCTTGATAATTCCTAGCTCATCTTCCCTTCTAGTCTGAGCCCAGCCGATGGATGCAGTGATGGGGCTAAGCAAAATGCTGAAAGCAGCCTGCTCAGCGTGCCGTGAGCTCGACGGGAGCGCGCCTTTTATCTACCAGAACTGCAACCTAAACAAATAGGTCTTGTAGCCATTCACTGTAATGTACACGCACTTCACATACATAAACTTACGTTAAATATGCCAATACTTACAGTATTTATGAGCATAGCCTCAATTTACTGAGCGAGGTGCCTAATATGATGCTTTTCTTTGAGCATTCTTTATACAAAAGGTTTGTTGTCCAATAATAACTTGCACCTTAAGTCTTGAATAGCATTTCAAGCCTTTCTTGCCATGTCATCTGATTGCAGCTTTGTTTACTTCACAGCCAGAATATGCAAATATCCACGACACGTCTTTATTATGAAATGAGAAATTACCAGAATTTTCTTGCTGGTTTTCTCCTCTGCTACCTCCTAGACAAAATCCACCCTCAAATCATTTCTCTCATCTGGCTGGTAGCAGCTGGGCTGACAAAGTAAAACCATCGAGATCAGAAATAATTACAAAAGCTTAAGGGAAATCTGAAGTGTGCATGTTCTCTGGAAGAAAGACAAAGCACATTTTCCAGATCACTGACACAAGTGAGCATATTCCATACAGGTTTTGTTAAAAGATATATTTAAGAAAAAGAACCCTTCATCTTGTCAATTTGATGAAAGGTATCAGAAAGATTCAAGTCTGAAAGTGGGGCACGAGACAGAGAGATGCGGATTATTAAATGCGAAACAATTTAAAAGACTCTGAGGGATGGAAAAACAAAATGTGACAGACCTGATCCTCGGTTGCCCTCTGGCTTCTGAAGGCACTCGTGGCCCTGTGGAAAGTGCCACAACAGAGTACTGAGAGGATGTGTTCTGCTGGGCGAAGTAGATTGGGGTAAATGTTTCCAAGGGTGGAGCAGAGGGAGGCATGGGTCTTCCAGCCTCAGGCTGGAGGTGGAAGGATCTGCTGCTGCTTCCATGGACCTGTGAGACTTGTTCAGTACTGTCTCCAGGCACACTGGGGGCTTTCTGGTGGGAAGCTGCCAGCTCTTGGCTTATCCCACCTTCTCGAGCAAGACAAAGAGAAAGGAACCTGATAATCCTGAGAGCAGAGGTACTGGGAGAGTAGGGGTTGCATCGCTCTGCATTGTGCTGGCAGGGACTGGAGCTGCCAAAGATGCAGCCAGCGTGTTGGCTATCGACCTTGGGACACCCGGGACCCACCTAGCAGATGGCTTTCCTCGGTAGCTGGCACGGACAGCACACCTTGTAGAGACGGTGTCAGGCTGGGAGAGGGGGCTGGAGAGCCAGGCTGAGCTTCAGGTGCCTGATTTCTAACTGCGGAGGAGACCCTCTGAATGAGCCAGAGGTGTGGGGTCAGCTCTGGCTGATCCTGTTTGCCGGGCCTGGGCTGAGCAGCAGCTGTGTCCTGTCTTTTGTGAACGTCTGCTTGCGAACCTGCATGGAGAGGGCAGTAGTCTTGCAGCGGGACGCTAACAGCTCTGAGGGTTTGCCGAGTGTGCACGTCACTGGCCGGGTGAAGAGCAAGTGTTGCTTTCATCTCTTCCAAGGACACGGGAGACTTCTGTGTTGGTGGAAACACGGGGTCGTAAAGCCATCAGTGTAAACCAGGACACTTTAACTTTTTTAAATGCAATGAGATAGGTGGAGAGAATAAATTATGGTCCATTTATTCTCTGACCACCTAAGTCCCAGTCTTTTAAAATATCTCTAGGTGACATAAAAGTGGATCTAGACTTTCAGTAAAATATTGGTACAATTTTTCACTTTGTGCTGTTTCAGTATTTCCACATCAACAGGTTACGTTGTCTTTTTGTAGTGTATGCAGACTAAAGTAGAGGTTGGATTTCTTCCTTAAGACATATTCCAAGTGAAGAGGATTTAGCAGCAGTCTGTGCTTGAAATTACTTGTTTTTTCATATATTTTTTTACTTTGCACTTCCTCTGAGGTTAAGCTGCCAAATATCACAGTTCGGGCTCTTTCACTGGTTCTGGAAAGACAGTAAAAAGTTTTCCCTGAAGACCTTTAGAGGTTAGATCTCTCCCCCCAGATTTTGATTTGCTGAATTCCACTTGTACGGAAGGCAGGAGCTTTACCACGCTTGGCAGACAACAGTATTTCCATTAACAGGTCAAAATAAGCAGTTATCTGATAACGCTGATAAATGACTGCCTTCTGGGAAAGGAGCGTGTATTATTTAAGAGGCATTACCTGAACTGAATTATAAGGTGGGTAAGAACACCTCTGCTTTTGTGAGCGGAACAGAAGGGCACGCTGCGTCTCAAGATCGCCGTATGGGGTTTATACTGCAAAGGACTCGCCTTCGCTATAGCGCATTACAGTAACAGCACGAACGTTTCCGCGCTGCTTGCAAACTGTTGCAAGGGGTAGGCATGGGCAAGGGAAAAGGCTGCAGGTCAGCAATGTTTTTATCACGTGTTTATGATTTTGTATATTTAGAAGTATCATTTTTTAGAAGCTCAATAAAGAAGGCTGTTGCAAGAGAGACTGCAAATAGAACTGCATTTTGGTAATTTCTCAGAGCAATCACCGTACCAATCCCAGGTTAAGTTTTGCTGTGGTGTGCTGTTGGTACAGGGTCACATCTGAGTCCAAATACAGGTTTGGAACTTGCCCAAAGTTCAGAGACAGATCTGAAATTTGCTTTTCATCGCTCCTCGCTATTTACGTTGGAGCTATACTGCCAAGAGACCATGGCTAGTAGACAGGCAGGATGGCCCATCGGTCTGACTTCATGTGTCAGTTGCTAGACCTGAGCATCAAGAGCACTAACATTTAAAATTAATTCTGAAATGCGTCCTGTCCTGCTGATAGCAGACATCGACCATAAACCAGAATTGTACCCTCTGGTCAAATGCGGATCAACGTCTCAATCGTGTGATAAGACAGGCTGTGCAGTCAGCTTTAGACTGCTCTTACGTCTGTGGTGCGTTCCAGATACGTACTTTTGATGGGATCACAGCTTGGCAACCAGTGCTAGCTGACAGTCTATGTGAGAATGGGATTTAAAGCTTTTTCATTATTTATATGTTTACAAGAGCAGTTATTCTTCTTTAATAAAATAAAAGGTTCTATATTGCTTCTGGCTTCACCTGTACAGACATTGAGACCCAGCAGGTTAGTAAAACCGTCTGGGGGGAGGTGAGGTAATTTAATTTCATGGGGGCGCATTCTGTAGTTTTCCGTCTCTGAGGTCGCTGGGGATGATGTATAAAAATGGGGAACATCAGGCACTCTTTCTCTGACTCTAATGCCTCATTTGTATTGCGGTTTTCTTTTTTTCTGGATTTGCTAAAGAATTAGTCATCCAGTTGAGAAAGTTCATTTAAAAGCTCAGACTTTCCAAGCAGAGTATTCAGCTTCTCAGATGCACAAAATCCTGCTTATCATCTGTCATTAAATATCTTGGAGTATTATTAGCCAGAGTAGGATGGTGGTCCTTGTGGTCTGGACAAAAGTCAGATCTAACATCCAAAACTCCTCAAGGAATTCAAACAGTTAACAGGGTTGTTTGTTTTTCTTTTTGTATCTCGCCGTGCAGAGAGTTTTGTTATCAGCAGACAAACATAATTCTTGGGCAGTAGTACTGCCCAATTCAGAGAGGACTCACGCATATGATTAGATTCCAGTGGAGCAGCTTGTGTATAAATTTAAGCAAGAATCTGTTACAGGACTGGAACTCTTGTGAGTAAGATGCATAGTACCCCTGGGATCTTTTGGTGAAAGGTGGTGTTATCTGTATCGCTCGTATCAGATACGTTGCTTTTACGTGAATGCTGTGGTTGTAGTCAATTCATTTTCTAATGTTTGGAAAAAAAGATACAAACCCTGGATGGCCTGAAAAGAGGATCAACGTATCACAGGCATTGCATGTAGATTCTTCTCTAGCACGGCTGGCTGACAGCATTTCATAGAGTTAAAGGTCATACGTTCTTTTGTGTGTCAGGCTACAGTTTGTACATAGATCAGGTATCTTTAACGTCTGTATTCACACACACCACTTAAGTTCTTCCCGCTGACTGTTGCAGAGCTCACAATTAGCTGGCTAGCTAAAATCACCCAACCTGACTTTTCTTTTGTGCTGCCCACCGCCGCTGGCTATTATTAGATTCCAACAGAATTGTCCAAATGTTGATAAGCAGCGAGGGATTTGTAGCCAGAGCAGGAACACTTTGAAGTGGATAGGCTCGGACAAGTTAGTCTAAATAAAAAAGCATCTACTGCTTTCCTTGGGAGGTAGTCAAAAAACCCGATTTGTTTTCTCTCCGTCCATTACAGAGATGGAAGGGAGAGCTGCTTGCAGCTCTCTTTTCACTGCAGCATTCAAACTCATCATCCTTCTGAGCGCCCAACAGTCCAGTTATCCTGGGATAACTCATTTTCCTCAGCTTGTGATCCCTGTTACATTCTGTGGGCTGAACATCACAATCAGTAAGCTCATCAAGATGGGCTTAAGCTTCTTGACATTCTTTGAAAGGCCTCCCGGAGTTCTTTCCTTTATGGTAGTTGTATTAGAAATGCGCCATTTCTTCAGACAAAGGCTGAAGTCCTGAGCCTGCTCAGGATTGCATGGGTTGCATATGATTTCGGTTGAATCAGGATTTCACTCAAATTGGTCAACACATGTGGTCTCTTTTCAGATCGTTTTCCCTGCAAGCTAACTGAAGTACCCACCAACTGAGTGATGTAAGGTGCATCTTCTTTCTGCAGCTTGTGTTTTGTATAGATTTGTATGTTTTCCTCCTCATTCATACTTGGACACCACCTGGCTTGCCTTCATACTCAGTAGTTTTATACAGGGCTAAAGAGAAGCTGCGTTTAGCGTGAGCTAGAAGGAGTAGTGGCTGGGTGCCACCAATTTCTAGGTGATGAAGAACTCGACTAGAGACTGCGGGTTGGATGCATCTCTCACAGCCAGGGGTCTGTCTACGCTCTCGCGCACTCACGGGATAGAAGTAGCTATTTCTACAGCATAACCAGACCATGCTTGTTCAATTTCTACCTTAGGAGGAGGTAAATCTAGAAATATTTCTTTCTCTTCTTGACTGCAGCAAGAGCCTAGCCAAATAGTTCAGATACAGATACTTGTTTTGTAGACTTGTAATTTGGATAGACAAAACCCAACTCGTGCTGAGCAGGAACAAAGCCCCTTCTCGTCAACAAGCGTCCGCTTTGAAAATGCTCTTGAATTCCTCCCTTCTTGCATTCATACCAGAGTGTCATGATGTCTCAATATCGGGCCATAGTGGCAAGTAGGATAAGCAGTGCAAAATCTCATAACCCCACAACTGTGAACAACTTTATGTACAGAGCATCTACGTAATTGTATTAAAAATAGTTACTACTATACATGTTGATGACCTAGTTTTTTCCTTAATTTACCCTCTGTTATAACCATGTATATATACCTTGAAACGGTAAACGCTAGGTATGGGATATGTCAGAGTTTGGTGCTATGAACTCAGAGCACTTGTCATAGATGTCAGTGAAAGTAAAGTATCTTTTCGATCTAAGAAAAAAATGATGTATCTTTGTAGTGCAATGAGCTCTGTCTGTAAAAGTGTGTTGGGATAGTTTTGACTGCAACAATGAGATCTTAAAAAACATTCTGAAGTAAAAAACCGACTTCCTACCCCCACGCACTGTGTTTTAAGGGTCAGCAGTGAAGTCTGAGAGCAGCAGAAGTCTGCCTTTGTGCTGCACTGCAATTGGTACGTGTCCTCATTAGAAGGAAAAGTGATTTGTCCCAAGTAGGGATGTCAACTTAACAACTTTCCTCTTTCCCACATACTCTTCTTTGAACAGAGAAGGAGGGGTTTTTTATTATCAGTCCCTCGGAATCATAGTTTATGAGAAAGTTCATGGGAGTTTAAAATCTATTGGAGTCTTTTCTTGCTGCTGATACTTACAAAAGACAGACTTCTTCAATTATTTAATCTCCACTTTCTACCAGCAACGACTGGTTCTTAAGCTGTTTTGGCTTTGTTGCCCCACTAAGACCCTGGTATTGCAGAGTTTTGGGTTTCTTTGAGGGTCACACTAAGGATAGCTCAGCAATTTGAAAAAACAACATACTTATCAGCTCGCCTTCCCCCTCAGACACTGGATGAATACAAGCAAATCTAAAAGGACATTTAATTCTGGCAGCTAATGGCATGCCAGGACCAGACACGCGCTACGTACCCGGTAAAGCAGCAGCCACAATAGGGGGAAGGGGATGGGTCTCAAGAAATGAAGGTTCTTTTAATGTTCTTGCTGCAGAACATCATAAAATATTAATAGGGACCAGTAAAGAAATGGTCTCATTTTTATCAGGAAAATGAAAACCAAGTTCATTGCACAGTCACATGACTCCTATTGAGAGCTTAATAAAGACTCCCTTTACTGTTGGATCTTGCTATAAATAAGCAGATGGTGCCAATTTGGGGTCCAGACTGTTGTTTTTACATGCAAAATGTCTTTGGATAGCAGGAGGAAAGGTTGAATAGCTTTAAATTAAACACTAAAAGCATGCTGTATTTTAAAAAGATTAAAAAAAAATGGAAGCAAGAGCAACAATACTATCAGTATGAACAGCCTCAAAGCCTGAAGTTCTGGCAATGTTTTAAAGCCAAGTGAGTTAATACATAGTTAAGATTACTCAAATACAGTAAATTGGAAAATTGGTGGAGTCTTGCTGATTCATAGCCATAAAGTTTTGCTCCTATGATTTTATTTTCAAGTTAAGACTTCAAATACATTTATTTTTTTTTTTAATATAAGAAGTTCTAGCCATAAGCCTATTTTGGATGGCTCTGGTTACACAGCTTGCACCTGAACTTCTAAATGTTTAATACTTACTTTTAGCCTACTTTTCAATCAAGCTGATGATGAAGACCTTCCTACCTTGATGGACACCCTCAGAAGATATTGTGCCATAAGATCACTGGTGCTTTGTGTCGTAACATGATCCCTTTTTTCCTCCCTGTCTCTTATAGCACCTAAGAGCATGTACAATTGGAAAAACTCGGGACAGTGACGTTCAACTGTTTGACTTCAGTCCTGAGTAGCAGCAGCTACACAAGAAGGGCTCCGTGCCAATGAAAAATCATGTTAGATTTAAGCCTTTTGCTTCTCTACACTAATAGTGTCTAGTGTAGATGTCTCCCAGATGCTTTTTCTTCCAGATACCGCGTTTTCTAGAAGCATTCAACATGCAGTGTTTGAGAGAAGCACAGGCAACAGCACATGAAGCGTTTGCCCTGGAGCTCTAGCTAGTCTCCTTCCCAGGAGCGTAAGCCTAACGCTGTGCTGTGACCGTTGTCAGTGCCTCTCCGAGGCCTTTTTAAGGACTTGGGACTGCCCCTCTCTGCGTGACGCCAAAGGTTGCCCTGGTTCCAGGAGACACTATTCCAGAGCCTTTTGCAGGCAGCTGCCAGGCTTTCTTACAGAAAACAAAACTATCATACATCACTCTTCTTGGCAGCGCTGCCCATGGCGACACACAGCACTGTCAGCTCCTGCCGCTCTGCGGTCAGTCGGGTGAAGGACCACAGGTCCTGTGCTGTAGGCAAGGTCTCCTCGTCCATGGGAGCTGCAGGTCCAGCCCTCGGTGTTCGTGGCAGAGGCTGCATTACGCTGCTTGTTAGGAGGAGCTCCTTCAGCTCCTTCCTCTCTCAGGATTCCCGCTGCACCAGCCCGACCTACCTGTTGCATCCTAATAGCAGCTATTCCTCTCAGCACTGCTCTTGGATCTTCTCCGAGTCATAATATGAAACTTCAGCGTCTCGAGTTTAGGTACAATTAAGACCAGCATCAGGAAGGTCACTTTGTAAACTAAATCCAGAAGCGCGCTGGCATTAGCTTCATTTCTAGCCCGATGTACAGCCTGTTACAGTAGGACTGTTGGAGAGGCAGCCCCGTGGGTAGTAGGTGAACACTGAGGGCTGAGCTCGTGGCCCCGTTCAGTTGCCCTCGGAGGACAAACTGACCCTCCAAGAGGGGTGAGACGGGGGAAGGCAGCCGCCTGCCCGACGGGGCCAGGGTAACTGCCCCAACGCCCTTCTGCAGTCCGTGGCTACATACCACGTGCTGCGGTAGCTGCTTGTAGCAGCTTATGTTCTCAGACGGAGGATAAACTGCTTTGCCTGCTGAGAAGCCCCCCAAGCACCAGCCTCGTGACCTCTTGAGAAGGGACCGTGTTCCCCACAGCTGCTGTTCTCATTTGGGTAGTTAAAACTCCAAATGCAAGTAAACTACTGGAGGGGAGCAGAAAAGCTGGAGTTTGTCCAGGTAAAGACTTGGCATGCAATAATTGCAAGTGATCCTGTGTTCCTTCTCTGGGAACGGTTCACAAATTTCATGCGCAGGCTTTGCCTTAAACGCAGCTGTCTCAGGGGAAATATGGAGGTTATTTAATAGCGCCAAGCGATTAGGGCAGGAAGAGAAGAGCAGCGCCATATCAAATTAAAACTGCACAAAGCAAAATTTAGGGACACAGAGTGTAATTACCCAACTTGGACTGTGGCTAAGGCCCCAAGGTGATGCTAACACCTTTATTATTAAAAAAAAAAGGAAAAAAAAGTTAAAATGCCACAAGAGCCATCGGAATCACAAAGAGATGAGACCTTGTTTTCAGCCTTTCTTCTGAAAGCACGTCAAGTAGCACAGTGCCCGTTAGCACTAGGCCAGGCTATTGATTCAGTACCTTCTAAGAAGGAAGAAGGCCACCTACTGAAGAATATGCATAATTAAAGCTAAAAAATGAGCTGCTTTCATTGTGAAATATAGAGTTCTTATAGCAGTGTTTCCCCAGGAATACACCACTGAAACAAAAAAAAAAATAGTTTGCACTTCACCTCCAAGGAATTTTGCAAAGGTCAACTACTAGAGCCAGTTGAATGCATTATTTAGTGACTTGACCATTTTATTACTGAATATTTCATTCGGTTTGTTTTTACAATCAACAATTTCCGTTCATACTAAAAGGAAGTATCACTAAATCCCTATTTTTTTCTGTGGTAGATAGTGAGACAGAGGCAGCCAAAGGAAGCAGGTAAGTACAACTGGTTCTGACTTTTAGCAGCTTCTGATTTCTTTGTGTTCTTTTGGTAACTCCCACCCTCAAGTGAGTTTCTCAGTGTTACTCTAGAAGATTGTAATAAAAATCAGGATCCTTTTTGCTGCCCAAATAAAATTCAGTAGCTTTCTGCAGAATTGTTCCATATGGCACCATAAGGTCCTGAAGATACAGTATCAAGTCCTGACAAGGTACCTTGGTGTCCTGGTTTCAACCAGGACGGAGCTCGTTTTTGTCTTCAGCAGCTCCTGTGGTTTGGAGTTGGGATGTGAAACAAGGTGCCAGCACGCTGCTGGTGTTGCTGCTGCTGATCAAGCACATCTTGCAGTTTCCCAAGTTTTGTGCAGGTTCAAACACTTGGGAGGGCACAGCCAGAACAGTTGATCTAAACTGGCCAAAGAGAGTGTTCCATGGCATAGACGGCACGGCCGGTGTGAGGGAGGGTCGGCCATTGCTCTCGTCCCTTTTGTCCTCTTCCTTTTGGGTTCGGGTTCCTTGTTCAGTTCGCTTTCTGTTCGTGTTCCCTTTTTGTTATCTTATTTTTGATTTATTTTGTTCAGGACTGTGTGTTCGTCTGTCTGTTCCCTCGCGCTCTCTCTGGAACTCGCTGTTCTGGGATGGCTGCGGGGGAATATCCCTGCTCCCTGCCCGCTGCTCAGGACGGGCTGTGTTGGTCCTCGGCTGGTGAGAAATTGTGCGTTGTTCATTTTATATATTCTATCATCCTTTTACAATATTGTTATTATTATTAATATATTTTTATCCTTTCCTTTGCTGGCTTTGTAAACTGTTTTTATCTCAACCCGTTAGCGCGCTCGCTCTCTCCGTTTCTCCTCCTCACCCTACCAGGGAGGGGAGGGTGAGCAAGGAGCTGCGTGGTCCAGTTACTGTTCGGGGTTAAACCATGACACTTGGGCATATGAGAGTGGGGAAAGAGAGAAAGTGAGTCGAAGGCAGAGGCGCTCCGGTGGGAGCATGGGTTTTGCATCTCCTGTGTAAGCTAGAGACAGGCAGACTGGAAATGAGCCATATGCTTTCATGGTTATGGTTTTAGCCACAGAACCAGATTCAGCCTGGATGTAGTCTTCTATCCTTTACAGAATGGGTGTCATCTTAAAGGAAAACCCTGAGATTTCACCTCAATGGGAAGTTCCATAGTTGATGCAGAAATTATTCGAGACCTTAGGGCCTGTGTTGTGCACAAGTTCTTTCCGGGCTAAAATTCCTGTAGACGACAGTTATCTAAACATGCTTGCGACCTTTGCCAGTCTATCACGGCATTTTGCTGAAAGGGTAGATCAAGAGTTTTAGGAAAACAGATTTGTTTAATAAAACAGATGCAGAAGGATAGATAGCTTACAAAAAAGTTGCATGTTGGCATTTACTTCATGTTCAAAAATATGAGCACAATGTAGCTGAATTTTTTGCGTGTTTATTTTTTATGAGGATATCTCAACTTTCCTGGATGCATGCTAAATGATTTCTAAGATCCAAATTGCAGAGGAGAGCTTGCCTCTCACGAATAAATACTATTAAGCAGTTGTAAAATTATCTAGTTATGTTAAGTCTTCATGTGCAGCAGCTTCTATTGCTTTTCTATATAATATGCCCTTCAGAGCCTGTGCGTTCACCAATATGATTTTACGGTTATCTGTAGTAAGCTGGAACATTTTAGATTAATAAATTACATAGCAGCATTATTATGTGGATGTTGTATTTGCTCCACAGTTACGGATGAGTCTTACTTTGCATCGTAAACCCAATAAATATACTCCCCTTTATATTATCAGAAAAGCTCTTTCCACTTCAAGTTACATGTAAGCGGTCTCTGACTGTTAAAACTTTTTGGCCAAATTTTAATGATTTCTGGCAAAGTGCTTTTCAAGAGATAGGGCTCAAAAATTACTTTATGTTTTTAAATGCTCTTCCACTGTTTTTTCCTCGTATCTTCATTTGAAATGGAGTTCTAAAAACTTCCGTGGGGCTGACTTAAAGGGGTTTATTTTGGACCAAGTCTGAGAGAAGATGAGGCCATCAAATGACTCTTAAGAACTCTGCTGGCGTTGGCAAAGGAAGGCTGGCGTTCCTGCCTGTCCTTGGGGGAATGCTGAGAAAGATGTAAATAATGACTACAGCTGAAAATACGCAGCAGACACTTTCCAGACTCTTGTTTCTGAGGGCGTGCGTCTGAGAGGCCATGCTATTAAACCCTTCCTCATCACTCCTTTTACCCCCAGTAGACGTGAAGAAGGGTAAAAAGTCATGGGACTTGGGACAGAGAATAAGGGTCTCTGTCTTTCGTGGGCCTTATCTTATACACAGACGTCTACAGTGAGTTGGAAGAACTTCAGAACGTAACAAATACAGCCAGCATATACCTACAATGTCTGAGGAGAGAATTCTGCAATTAAAAATGTTTTTTTGCACACACAGATTTGCATGGGTCCTGCATAAGCAGGCACCGTTAAGAACTCTTCTTTGAACAACCAGTGCAAGTTTTCAATATTTATGATTTATCATGGATGAAAGGTTTTTCCCTCTGCAAGACAATGATTTCTCGACTTTCAGTAGCTCTTATTTTGATCAGTGCTGAGTACTTTTCTGAGTCCTTATCTATGGTGTCTCCATCAAAAGAAACATAAACTTTTAATCAGTCTTGCTCTACATAGAGAGTCTTCCTTTATTAATAGCAGAAAATGCTAGAATGCCTTTCTCTTAATCATATAGTGATTTCACTAATTCCAGCTTTCTTAGTGATCATGCTACAAAGCACAAAAAGATGTACTTTAAATTTCTTATTAGACAAACAGCATACTGCATGTAGTCTTCATTAAGATCCCATATGCCAGCAATTATGCAAGCATCAGTAAACAGTGAGCAAATACATCTACATTTGTAACTCTCCTTGGCCAATATCAGCAATTACAGCATGCGTATAAAAAGAAAAATAATGATCTGATGCTGTAGCGTCACCGTGAATACTGGAGATGTGCATGTGTGGAGTGAGTCAGGATCCATTTTGCATTTGGTCATCGCTCCATTTGAAGTGGGATGTGTAGGGAGGGGATTTCTGACAGCCAAAGGCAAAAAAAGCAGCATTGGTTTGTAGCTCTGAGTCGGGATAACTTGGCTCGCTTCTCATCCGCACTGGCACCCTCCCATCCCGGGCCTCCGCGGTGCCTCTCCTATGGAGCTATTCTGCCGTGCCCGAAGAGGATGTGGTAAGCTCCACAGCTATTAGCCTTTTTCATCCTGCATTAGCGCGTGAAGCGTTGTTAGTCCCAAAAGATCCTTGTCCTTGTTTTAGCACAAAGCTGTCGTACAGCGGGTTCTATCGCAGACATCTGGAGGGGACCGAGCTTTGAACCGTTGCCATCCGCTCATGCTGGTGCGCGAGGTGGCCGCAATGTGGCCCCTGAACTACTGAAGCAATACTTTTATAAAGCTCCTATGTGACAAAAAATGGTCTAAAAACGGTACACTTGGATTTCTGTAGAGGATTTTTCACATTTAAGAGTATTAAAAAAAAAAAAAAATCAAGTTCTTTCACAAAAGTACTTAATGCAAAAATGCTACATTTCATTGAACAGGTACATCATGGGGAAAAAAACAGAAATGAGGGTACAGCCATTTTCATACTTATGAATGATTGGGTTGCTTTTAAATGTATCTTTTGCCATTAATTTTGTGATTCATCTCAAAATTATAATATTGTTTCCAATATAGCTAACCATGCCACAGAAATATTTTGAAATTTTGAACTTTTAAATTAGCGATTATCTAGCCTCAATGTCCCTTCTAGTTAGTATGTTTGGGTCTGAAACGGCTTTGAACAAAAGCGAAAAACCCAGTTTGAAGCATGAGAAGGAAGGCAAGAAGTGTTTTCTATTGACAGTCTTTCAGAAGAGATCAGCCAGATCCCCTCCCAGCTTCTTGATGAAACATGTCTAACCCTTGGAGATCACCTTTCCAGCAGAAAGGGTGCTATAGTACCGTCTCTTTACTATTTACTTATCCTCACCTTTCTCTTCACCACACCAGGATTACCAAGGTTACTCCCTACCTAAAAAATAACCCTGATTCAGTTAAAATCCTTGCTCCCATGAAGAAGAAAACACTAGCGTTTATCTGAGGCTTGGGATTTTGCTCTTAATATTGATTTAATACATCACATTTTCAGATACTGTGGTGACAAGAGAAAAAAAAAAAAAAAAACCAAACAAAAACAACAAAGAGGCTTAGATACTCGGTAGTATCCAGACCAGTATTTTATCTGACTTTTTTGAGTCTGTTGTAAGAGTGATACAGCAGGATAACAGTACTGACTTCAGCTCAACCCACTGTAACGGGGTGGAGAATTAGAGCCAGTAGCCTTCTCATGGAAGTTTTATCAGCTGTCGTATGTACTCCAATATTTACCACAAGAAGAAATCCTCCTAGTCTACTTTTTGGTATTTTGTTTCTTTTTATAACCAGCAAAATTGTAAAGGCTTTCAGTTGTCTTATTTTCTCAAAATGAATGATTCTAAAGAAAACATCTATTTACTGCTTACTTTTTAACTGGATGTAATTCCCAAGTGCTGTGTAAACATTAAGTGAGCTTTAATTTAATAAGTGTGCTGCTCTTAGCACATTTTTACTTGCGCAGTAGCAAATTAACTATAACAGATTATAACTATTCTCCATCATTTAGCAGTGAGACTTCCCATAAATATCTTTAAAACTAAACCAAGGTGTTTTCCTGGCACTTGCTCGCCACTCCTTATTTATGATCACATGTGAAACAGTATCAGTTTCAAAGGAGAGAAGGTGATTTTTCATGCTGAGATTCAAAATTTGAGTTCATTTGCTTTCTGGTTATTGGGAAGGAAACCGCAGCACCTGAGGTTTGTCTCACCTGGCCACCTCGGTAGATGAGCAAGACCTTGATAATGGGGACGGGAACACCTCAGCAGCCTAAGTGAATGTGCTGGATCAATGAGGCATCGCTGCATTTTCAAAGTGCTTTCTGCAGTGCTTCACGCCTCGGTATCACGAATTTTGCTTTGGTAGAAATCAGCAGCTGGTTTCTGAATGACTACAGTGCTCAGGGCCAAATCCCAGAAATACAGTAACCAAACCCCGAGGCTGATATTTAGAGGAGCTCTCCCCTTTTTTATTTGCAGCCTGCTGTGTTCTTATGGTGACCCAGACCTCTACGCTTGTGTCTAAAGGGGAGAAAATCCTTCTGAAAGACTGTCCTTAACACGACCCTTTTTTCTCTGCCTGCTGTCTATATAGATGGGGAACAACCATGATTAATTAGAATAGCTACAAAAGTAATTTCTCAAGAACAAGGGTGATATTTAACTTGAATATTGTTTTCTCCGGGGTTTTACACCGGTCCTTCAAGATTGTGCACTTCAAAGGGAGAAAAAAAAAAAAAAAAAAAAAATGGATCTGGCACTTACATTTATGCTAGGCTGACATTGTTCATTTGCTGCCAAAGAGGCAGAGCACAGAGGCAACAGCTGAGGGTTCTCAGCCATGAACCTTGGTGCTAGCCTTCTAAGAAATCACTTCAAAGGTGACATGGAATATCTCTGTCCATTTCGTCCTTAAAGTTAGAGAAATGCCATCCCAAGTTAAGTTAAATCAGAGCTTTCTCATACAGGCACATGACCCTTCAGAATCAAATTGATGCCATCAGCTTGTTTCACATTTAACAGCCTGAAGAATGAAAATTTAACAGTCTTACAGAATGAAAATTTGGTTATAAAATCACGGTCTGACCTCACCCTCTTATTGCCCGCAGGGTATCACAAACCTCTTCGTACAGCCTGTCCTTCCTCTGAGGTTTTCTATATTGTTGGTTTGGGGATTTTTTTAAGGGCAAAAATAAACATGACATGAAAAATAAGTGTTATTCTCCTGCCCTCAGCAAAAAGAACTTGTGCTTGCATTTTCATAGAGTTAAATTTGCATTTGAAAACTGTCTAACCATAATGGCCCCTTGTCAGTATTCTCAGAAATGTTCTTCTGACTCCTTGGCATCTCTTCTTCTCCCAGTTTGTGGGGATTTTGGTCTCTAGTAGAAACCAGCAGAAAACAAAGTAGCTAAAAGAGGCTAGAACTGGAATGCATAGGGATGTTAAATTACTTATGCATAAAGCATCTAGTCCTTTTTTTTCCAATAAGTCCATATGTTCTTTTAAATAAGCAGAATGATGGTGTTAGGTAATAATCTTTGATTTCTCTCAGTAGCCTTAACTGACCCGCGAGATAGACTTGCTTCTCTGGAAGCAAACTGCCTGTTTCAGCTTGGCAAAAGGAAATCCAGTCAAGCAACGGCAGGAGCAGGACAGAACACCAATGTGACCGTTATTTTCAACAGTAGTGTTTTTTAACAGGTAGAAACTTCTCCTTTATACATATTATCAAACCAATGTTTCTAATTTGGAATTGGGGAACTTTTGGTTTTTTAAGGGAGGGTGTTTTGGAAATGGCCCATTGTCAATAGAAAATGCAATAAAATATTGTATTTAGAACCTGGATTTCTGTTTGGGTGATTAGTATGTACAACAGTTCTACCCTGTCCTCTCCTCTTCTTGAGGATTTATTTTTGTCAATCCATGTTATTTAGATTTTTTTATTATTTCAGTTCTTACGCTATTCTGGAAACTGAGAGGAATATTTGTAGTGCATCTTATTTTTTCAAATTTCATAGAATCATTGAATGGGTTGGGTTGGAAGGGACCTTAAAGATCGTCTAGTTCCACCCCCTGCCTTGCCACGGGCAGGGACACCTTCCACTAGACCAGGTTGCTCAAAGCCCTGTCCAGCCTGAGCACTGCCAGGGATGGGGCAGCCACGGCTTCTCTGGGCAGCCTGTGCCAGCGCCTCACCACCCTCGTGGTGAAGAATTTCTTCCGTATAGCTAATCTAAATCTGCCCTCTTTCAGTTGGAAGCCATCACCTGCCCTCTTTGGAAGCCATCACCCCTTGTTGGGCTTGGAAGCCTTCACTCCATGCCCTTGCCAAAAGTCCTTCTCCAGCTTTCTTGTAGGCCCCTTCAGGTAACTGGAAGGCTGCTAGGTCTTCCCAGAGAGACGGCTTTCTTGGATCCCTCTCACCTCCAGGGGTTTATTCTCAGATCCTGCTCTCCTGAAGTCCAGGGTAGTGAGCTCGCTGAACGCCGCCCTCATTGCCCTAAGGATCTCGAACTCCACCATTTCATGGTCACTGCAGCCAAGGCTGACCTTGTCCAACCAGTCCATGTCCTTCTAGTGTTGGGGACCCCAGAGCAGGACGCAGCACTGCAGGTGAGGTCTCATGAGAGCGGAGTAAAGGGGCAGAATCACCTCCCTCAACCTGCTGGCCACACTTCTTTTGATGTAGCCCAAGACACTGTTGGCTTTCTGGGCTGCAAGCACACAATGCTGGGTTATGCTAAACTTCTCATCCACCACTACCCCCAAGTCCTTCTCCTCAGGGCTGCTCTCCATCCATTCTCTGCACAGCCTGTATTTGTGCTTGGGATTGCCCCGACCCATGTGTAGGACCCTTCACTTGGCCCTGTTGAACCCGATGAGGTTTGCACAGGCCCACCTCCCAAGCCTGTCACGGTCCCTCTCCATCATGTCAACCACACCACACAAACTTCGTCGGCAAACTTGCTGATGGTGCACTCAATCTCCCTGTCCATGTCACTGACAAAGATGTCAAACAGCTCCGGTCCCAGTACTGACCCCTGAGGAACGCCACTCATCCTTGGTCTCCACTTGGACATTGAGCCGTTGACAGCAACTCTTTGCATGTGACCAGCCAGCCAGTTCCTTATCCACCGAGTGGTCCCTCCATCTAATCCATGGCTTCCCAATTTAGAGACAAGGATGTTGTGCTGGAGAGTGTTAAAAGCTTTGCACAAGTCCAGGTAGATGATGTCAGTTGCGCTTCCTTTATCCATCAATGCTATAACCCCATCGTAGAAGGCCACCAAATTTGTCGGGCACAACTTGCCCTTGGTGAAGCCATGTTGGCTGTCGCCAGTCACCTCCTCATTTGCCGTGTGCCTTAGCATAGTTTCCAGGATGGTCTGCTCCATGATCTTGCTGGACACAGAGGTGAGCCTGACTGGCCTGTAGTTCCCCAGGTCTTCCTTTTATCCCTTTTTGAAAATGTTTTCCCTTTTCCAGTCAGTGAGAACTTCACTGGATGGCTACGACTTCCCAAATATGATGGCTTAGCAACTTCATCCGCCAGTTCCCTCAGGACCTGCAGATGCACCTTGTCAGGACCCGTGGACTTGTGCACCTTCAGGTTTCTTAGATGGTTCCAAACCTGATCATCTCCTACAGTGGGTGGTTCTTTGTTTTCCCAGTCCCTGCCCTTGCCTTCCCCAACTTGGGTGCTGGAGCACTTGCTGTTGAAGACTGAAGCAAGAAGGTCATTGAGTACCTCACCTTTCTCCCTATCCTGGGTAGCCAGGTCACCCCTTTCCTTCCAGAGAGGGCCCACCTTTTCCCTAGTCTTCCTTTTATCACCAATGTACCTATAGAAGCTTTTCTTGTTGTCCTTGATGTCCCTGGCCAGGTTTAATTCTGTCAGGGCTTTGGCTTTCCTAACCTGGTATCTGGCTGCTCGGACAATTTTTAAATGTTTTTCATTTGTAAACAGTACTCTAAGGAGTCTGCAGAGGAAGGTGTATGTGAGTGAGTTGAAGACAAATTATTTTATTCCTTCCTATCCATAATCTAATCTTGTTCTCAGTTCAGGTGATGTCCCTGTTTATTGTCTTGCTCCAGTATATTAAGCTATGATCAGACTTCCAGTGTGGAGACCTCAAGGAAATGGGTATTGGTCAACAGAGGCTTGATCTACGTGTGTTATGTTTATGTGGCTGTGCTTAAAGTTAAAAAAGGGCAAGTTCTTTAAAGCAGGATAATGCCCATGTCATGGCAAACTTCCCTCAGTAGTGATGCTTGTTTTTACAGTATTTTGAGAAAACGTGTTTTCCTCTCAGTCTTTTCATTGATAGCCAGATGTCAGGGAGTGCTGGAAGCAGATAGCCAAGAGTAATTACAGGTGTCCTGGTGACAGCCTGTGTTACGACTCTGATTGTAAAAAAATTTGAAATTTTCATCAGATATGTAACATTAAAAGCATGCCGGAAAAATTATGAAAAGAAAAATGGAAAGTGGCTGAGTTGTTTAGCTTAACTAAACGGAAAAAAATTAAGTGCATCAAAAAAACTTGAAAAGCAAACCTGTTTGCTGTTTTTTCATCAAATATTAACTGGATCCTGAGGGGGTTTCATTATTCAGATTAAAATATTGGGCTTATTTATCAGAGTGCAGAGGCTTACATGAAAATGATAGTCTTTTATGCAGTCATTGTGGAACAGTATACATCAGAGACATTGAAACTGGGGAACTGATTGAAGCCTCACATTTGGCTGTGATCCTAGAAGCCTTGGTAGCACGTCTTCAACTCTTCACGCCGTGTTCCCACAGCACTTCACTGAGAACGGGGCCTTTGATTGTAAACTCATTTTGCCAGGGTCTTTGATTCCTTGTGTGCACCATGTGGTTGCTATCAGTTTACAAATAAAGAAAAATTAAAATTGGTTTATGAACTGCTATTATTATAACCGACTTCTGCTATTAGCTAGGTTTGAATGTTTTCATATATTCTACACCCCTATTGCCCTTTGAGATTTTTAACGGTTGTTTTCTTGTACATTAATAATTTCCTTGTGTAATTGTTCCCAAGAGAATGAGCCAAAAGAATTATGAATTAATTTGCATCTTTTAATATACTAATAAACTTCCCAAGAAGAAAATTTCACTTCATCCAGGTGGAAACCAATCACTTTAAATCAAAGCTTACTGAATTTCAGAGTGTGTTGGGTTTTCTGCCTTTTTTTTTTTCCAATAAATTGCAGAAGAACAATGCCCTGCATGTTAAAAATAATTAGACAGCACAAACAGCAATTTTAGAAAAAGCCCCGGGTCATTTTTTGATGCAGTAGAGAGTTCACAGGCATTTAGGAAAATGAGGATTTGTTGTATTTAAACAAAATGAATAGCGATTTCTTGGAGGTTGAGAGGTCTCATGCTGTAAATGTAGATTTCACCCTTTCATTGAAAAATATTTTAAAAGTGTTTTAGCTTTTTTTATTGTCTGAGGTAGATAAATAATTCATGCTATAGACTCAAAAACATGGCTCACGAAAAAGAAATGTCCTTTTATGTACAATTTAGTCAAATAGAATCTTCAGTGAACAAAATGTTCTATCTTAGGTATTCATTTGTAACTGTACAATGTCAGGTCCTTGTTCACCAAAGCACTTGTCTTCATTTATCTCTGAGCACTTGAGTATCCAAAGCTCTACTCCTGAGTAACTAAAGCAATGCTTCTGAGCATGTGCTTTAAGCTAAATACATTAGAGTGATGTTCCAAGTAGTATCATAGTTACTCACAAGCTTAAGCAATTTACTGAACTGGTGATTTGATATCCAAGTTTATATACCTTCACATATTTTAACCTTGGTTAAATTTGGGAATAGAAATGAATGCTGTAGCCCTCGTTTTCCAAATCAAATGTAAAATACATAATTAATGGGAAATACAAGACTTGATATCAAACTTCCGATTTTTGAACTTTATTTTAGTAGTTGATGAAGTTTAGCATTAATATTTGGCAGTGCAAGATTTGTTTAAATGGTTACAGACTGTCTAGGCCAGAATGAATCCCACGATATGTTTTGTAAGAAAATACAGTTTAGCATCAAAATCCCTGTTTAACGTCTGAAAATTAAACGCGCCGCCTGATAAGAAAATGAAGGGAGGGACTGCAGCTGCCTTTAACCGAGAGTTGATTACATTTCGCAGAAAGGGAAGGGACCAATGAAGGTCAGGGAGGCGGCCAGGATAGAACACAGCAGGCTTGGCAGCGCCGAAGGGTGTTAAATTGTGACCAAGGGGAAGCCTGAGGGAACGTCAGAAGTAGGGAGAAAAGGCCTGGGCGCTTGCAGTGACCAAGGAAAGGCCCGGAGCAAGGAAGAAGAAAGGGCTGTGGTAGGTCAAAGACGGGAGGACTCTAGGCGGGCTGCGGCAAAGGCAGCTGAGCCTCCTCCCTAAGGAAGGCGAGGCAGATCCGAGACAGGAGTTCATCGGGATGATTGCTACGGCCATAGGGAATCCAACCTACAAAAATGTTGAATACAACCTGGGTGACGTTTCCTCTCAGGTAATATAAATCAAAGTCATTTCTACAAAATAGGACCTAAACATGAATGATCAAAAAAAAAAAAAAAATGGATGCAGGAATTTCTCGGTAGAAGAGCTGGTCATTTAAATTCTGCAACCCCCTGCCTGCATCCCCCCCGAGAGGCTTTGAAGAGCGAAAGCTTCTTCATCACCACAGCTTGATACGAAGCGCCCCTTTCTTTAGTATGCCAGAGGAAAACATCGTATTGACTGAAAAAACCCCAACAGAACCCGTTCCTCCCATAAACCTACCCTACGGCACGCACGTTTCCCTGAGTTCTACCTGAAAAGCTTTTTCCTTAGTAAGTCTGAAGTTTGCAGAGTACTCGCAGAGCAAACTCGTATGTGTACTCAGAGTATTGTTTTTCACAAAAAGCACTGACAACAGGTAGAACACCTCTAGCAGCATGAAAATACACATTTAAAACAAAGTGCTATTTTTGTTCCCTGAGATGTACTGTTCTGTTTTCCAGGCTGTTTCAGAGGTGGCAAACAGATACATTGGGTTTTTTTCTATTCTCAAGTGGTTTTTTTTTTTACACAGATGTATACATAAATTCATTTTAACAATGTCTACGGTAACTATAGAAGGCTATTTTTGCTATGCTCAAAACACCATTTTTTACACACACGAAAATCTAGCCATCTCTTAAGCAGCCCAGAAGACACTACTTTACACCAGAAGTGCCTGCCATGGTGCATTCATTTTATTTTAGCAAGATAGATAAAACGCAAAATTCCTTATAGCTGATGCTTGTTACGACAGCGTGTAATTTCCTCACAAACACACAAACTACTTCTCCAATTCCAGATACCATATTACTGCGTTGAAGTTACTTTTGCTTAATGTAAATATACATGCAAATCCTCAAAATAGACAAGCTGCGGTCCAAACTTCAGCATAATCCTTTTTAAAACTAAGGAGGTGCAAAGCCTGTAACAGAAATGAGTGAAGATGCTGACCTCAGTGTCAGCACAGGTCGGTACCACTGTAATGAAGCAACTGACTGTATGAAATGTTATTGAGATCTGGCTAAATAAACGTAGACCCCCAAAATTCTCACACCTGTAGAAAATATTGACGCGGCTTCACTTTTGGCACATCCCAGCCTGGTTTTGCTGCTCGGATCCCTGCATGGAAGGAGCGATAGCCAAATACTTTGTTCTTCCATGGTAAAGTAATACTCTGTTTAATGGCATTATTTCCTTGCCAGGCTTTGAGAAAGACATCAGTACTGTATTCCCAAGTTCCCTCCACACTGCACGATTTTATGATACCTAATCTAAATATAAGAACATGATGTCTAATGAATATGCGTTTGTCACGTGAATAGCGGGAACAGATTAAGTCCAAAAGTCCCCTATAATCTGCTGGGAGAGATATGTGGAGTGCTAGTGTCAGCACAGCCAGAAAGCCTTCAAAATATTTTTCTTCAGCTCTAATCTGAAAAACTTCAGTGGCAAAGTTTAACCTAAGGAGAAATTGTGCTAACCACAGATTTATTTATTTTCTGCTGATGAACACAGCCATGTGAACAACTGAGAGAGATGTCTCTTTCTGCAGGAGGATGCCAGAGCTGCAGAGTTAAAAGCTGAAGCTTCAAAATTGACAGTGACCCTATTTATTAACGCAACAACGGGCTGGTTGTGGCTCATGCAGCTTTCCAGGATCGCACGGGGCCAAACATGAGAGTTTTTCACTGCCCCGTTTCAGGTGGCTGGCAAGGCAGAGAGCGTGGCTGAAAATACATCACGTGGTGTCTCCTGGAAGACGATTGCATTGCTGGCGATCCTCACTCTCGTGGCAAGACAACAAAATCCCTTAAGAAACTGTAAGAAGAGACTGACTTTATTGTCTGAAAATATATGGCGTTTCTAATACAAGGCCTGAGGAGAGGAGCTTGGACTAGTCTCTTTGGGAGCCAGGCTTTCCCCTTTGGGCACAGCAGCCGGAGGCCACCTTATGCCCTGGCAGGAGCCGTTTATGGGAAATTTCGCCCCTGGGAACTACCAAGGCCGGGAAGCGGGCAAAGGGCAGCTCCCTCTCCTGGCTGCTGCCCACATCCCCTCAGGAACCTCAAGTCCTTCACAGTGGTGTTTTCTGAGCTTGCAAAAATTCTAATAAGACATTAACCGTTTCCTATCAAACTGTATTTGATCCTGCCTAGAGAATTAGAAGGTTTACAGCAAACGCGAAACATGATATAGGTGAAAACATGGCCTATTGAAATGAAAACTGTAGTAAATTTTTATGTCAGTACAATTTTTCCTATTTATACTTTTGATCTCTGATGAATTGTTCACCTATTTTCAAAAAACAGTATCTTTGTGGGTTTTCTTTTTTGGTATTTTAGTTTCTTTGGAAATATCCTTTTTTTCCATACCACCGGGAGAAAATGTTTACTGTTTCCTGAACACCTCTTATTGGTGCATTATCAGTCCTGAAAAAAACCCAAAAGTGCTTCAGATCCTTCAGGATACTTCATAGACTCACAGACTAGCTGAGGTTGGCAGGGACCTCCGGAGATCATCTAGGCCAACCCCCCCTGCACAGGCAGGTTGCTCAGGCTTGTGTCCAGTCAGCTTTTGAAAATCTCCACAGATGGAGACTCCGCAATGCTCTGAGCAATCTGTTCCACTGTTCAATCACCCTTATAGTAAAAAAAAAAAAAAAAAAAAAGTTATGTTTAAATAAAATGACAAAATGTCTTGTATTTCAGTTTGTGTCCATTGCCTCTTGTCCTGTCACTGGAAATCACTGGGAAGAGTCTGGCTCCTCCTCCTTTACTCCCGGCCACCAGGTATTTACACACATAGGTAAGATGCCTACTCCTGACCTGCTCTGCCGACCTGCTCCCCAGCTGGGCGGCCCCAGCCTGTGCTGGTGGTGGGGCTGGCCCTCCCCAGGTGCAGGGCTTTGCACTCCCTTCTGTTGACTTGCATGACATTCCTGTTTGCCCAGTTCTCCAGGCAGTCGTATCCCTCTGGATGGCAGCAGAACCATCTGGTCTGTCACCCACTCCTCCCAGTTTCGTGTCCCCTGCAAGCCTGAGGGCACGCTCTGTCCCATCATCCAGGTCATTAACGAAGATACTGAACAGCACTACGCAGATGTAGGACGCACAGTGCCTTTGAACACGGTCCCATGAAGGAACAGTGCATCAGAATTAAAAAGCAGATTTTTATGTGCGCATTTGGCTGCCATCTCACCAACAAGCCTCGCTGTCACGCTGTTACCCGTGCTTTTGTCAGCGTGAGCTTGAACTACCGCGAAAGCACAGCCAGCTGCTTCGAAGTGCTGCTGTGATGCCGGGTGGCACGGTGACTGCAGCTACTGCCTTCCTCTCCGAGAGGAACGGTCGTGTTACGGTGGCACCACCAAACAGGATCCAACCTGCTGGTTTTAAGTCAGAAACTCTTAGGTGGTTTGGGACTTGCTTCCGTAAGAGGCCACTGTTTTCCCACTCATGCACCGATTTTGCTAGCTAGAGGATTTACCTGTGGCAACCATCTAGTAGGAAAGGAGTATCTGCTGGCAGGCGGGTTTCTGTGAAGAAGCCTCAACAGCTGAATTTGGGGCAGTGTGGGCCCTGCGTGGAATTGGGTTGCTTCTGGCAAAACTGTCTGTTTAAGAAAGAGTTTGGGACAGAGCTGGATTGAGGATCTTATTTGAAAGTCCCAGGAGACTTTTTTACGTGATTACATGCTGTAGTAGAAGAGAGAAGTTTGATTCCTTGCATAAATTATGACTATTAATAACTGAATTATAAATTTAAATATTAATTATGATAATGAATCCTTTAGTACCTAACAATTATAGAGTGTTACAAACTCTGAAATAAACACTAGAAGTCTCTAAATAAACAAGGTATTTTTGGCATGAAACTGATATTTTTTTCTTCCATTGCAGGAGACTTTGGGGCAATAGACTTCACAGCCCTGGATTTTCATTTGCTCCAAAGGAAAGGAAACAAGCATCAGAGTAAGAATCAGATCTTGAATCCCATTAGATTTGGCCTCTCTGATGGAATTTCCACCCTTCTGTCATGCATTTTTCTGCTGCATTCTTCTCAAATTCTTCAGGATACTACGTGCTGGTGCGCTTTTAGACCTCTCCCACATCTGATCTCTCTTACCTTTCATTTTGCAAACTAGCAGTTCCCTGTATTTCCTTTCCTATAGTTTAAACAAGGAGGCTCCGAGATATAGAAAGGCTAATCTCACAATCTGCAAAAGTGTATCCGTAATTCTTATTCTATTTCTGTACTTAATACTATATTCAACACGGGGGTTTTTTGTTGTTATATTTTTCTTTGATCCTGCTCAATGCTGTTTTACTCAGATTCTGTTGTACTTGGTTGTGAAGAACTGTGCCTATATGTGGTGTTAAGGCTGAAAGAAAACTGCAGAGCTGTAGCTAGAGTGGGGCTGGAAAAGGGCTGCCAAAGCAAACATAGTGCTGGTTCTCTTCTGAAGAATACTGTTTCTCAATAGTGCCTGGCTCATAGCTCGGACTAGGGTTAGGATTGGCACTAGCATCGAGAGAACAAGGAAGCCCGATACACAGCGGGGATGGTGCTGGAAAAGTGCTGGCAATGGAGAAATAGGGCTGCCGAAAGAATTCTTCTCCCGGTAACGTTAAGGCTCTAGACTGAGCCATGTCTCAAGCCTTTGGCTTAGCCTAGGCTTTGGGTTAGGGCAGGTGGAAAGGAAAAGCCAGAGTTCCTGTGGGAGATGAGCTGCCAAAGGAAACAAAGGACTGTGAAAAGAGTATTCCCCTGAGGAACTGATAGTCCAGGTAAGTGTTGCTGTGTCTTTTCCTAGTTTAGGGTTAAGATTAAGCTTGGAAAAAAAAAACCTCAGAGCTCCAGTTGGAGTGAGGCTGGAAAGAAGCTGCCAACAGAGAAATCTTCAGCCAAAAGGGGTATGTTTAGCACCTGGAAGGGCTGGAGTGCCCTTGCAAGGCTCTGCCTTGGGCAAAGCTAGGATTAGGGCTGGAACCATCCATTTCTGTAATCTATGTACACAATACTGTATTTTGTGCTTCTCTGGCACGCAGACACCTGCCTTAAAGCAGGTAATACATCCAAATGGAAGAAAGGTGCAACTCCAAAGAGAAGTTAACAAAGGGGAGCTTTATCTCCTAGTCCAGACTAGACTGTTCTGCCATAAAGGGAAAGAAATGGAAGGGTCTTGAACTTTCTGTGACGCCCTGAGAAGGGCAAGACTTAAAATTCACATGCAGCGAGTGGCACAGGTGGCAAAAAGGCCAGGAGCAAGGCCAAGACACAGACACAGCCCGCAGACCCAGGCAGCAGCCC